>JAQGAS010000041.1:0-133977 GCA_034686365.1 Pachymerium ferrugineum
CCCCCCCCCCCCCCCCCCCCCCCCCCCCCCCCCCCCCCCCCCGCCGACATTATACTTCCAGAAAAAGGATGCTCAAAGAAAAATAATAATGTTAACATATAAGCTTATGTACAATTAGAAAATAAAGCAAACTTACAAATCTTGATCATTGTGCCACAGATTTTACTAATAAACAGTAGCAGTACTCTACAAACCCCTTAAATTTCGTGTTTGGGATATCAAGTCTTCATCTGTTTTGGAAAAGTTTCCCCAAAGTTTACCCAAAGTTTACCCAAACTCTAACTTTGAAATTTGTTTTCTAAAAAACTACACATTAAAAATTCTCCAAACTCAAGGTGAACATGCCTGTAGTAGTACTCTACAAACCACTTAAATTTCATGTTTGGGATATCAAGTCTTCATCTGTTTTGGAAAAGTTTCCCCAAAGTTTCCCCAAAGTTTACCCAAACTCTAACTTTGAAATTTGTTTTCTTAAAAACTACTCATTGGAAATTATCCAAACTCAACGTGAATATACCTGCTCTTTCACTCTATCGCACATTGTTACGAAAATATTCCAATGATTTACTCGTAAAAGGGATAGTAAAATTACCAATGCACTTTATTAGTATAGACAAGAATTGCCAAATATTAAATGCATTATTTATTTTACACACTGATCTTGTTATTGTTTCATATTGTTTCTGACGTGAATTTTTACCATTCTAATACAATCGGTTGTGATCTTTGAAGACCGACATCTTTCCATGTAAACCTATGCAGATTTCTTCGTATTAACTTTTTCTTATAATGAGTGACGAAGAGGAAGGAGAAGATTTAATTCCATCTATTGGTGTAAGAGAGTTAAACCTTTAAGTTCATTTTTGCTGCCTTCCTAACACCAATTTTTTTTCTGCAATTGAAGACGTACACTGGAGATAGAAATTCGTATGGACAACGACATGGAAAAGGCTCCGCAATTTTACCCAACGGTGACACGTATGAAGGACAGTACAGGTGTGGATTAAGACACGGTCAAGGAACTTACAGGTCTTTAAACATTAAAATATTTCTATTTAAAAGTACATTTAAATTTTTCCAGATTTAAGAACGGTTCTAGATACTCAGGAATGTGGATATATGGTAAAAAGCAAGGTTTTGGAATTTTTGTATATCCAGATGGATCCCGATACGAAGGTTGGTTCAAAAGTTTAGTAATTTTAAAATGTAACAAAAATAATGAATTATAGGCTTTTGGAAAACTGGCCTGAAGACCGGATATGGTATCTATTTTTATTCAAATGGAGATATTTACGATGGAATGTGGCAAGACAACGTGAAGAATGGAGTTGGGATTTATGTCTACAAAAATGTTGGCAGTGTATACATTGGACATTGGGTGGACGGAGTTCAAAAAGGGTTTGGACATCTTATTCATCCAGGACATAGATATGTTGGAAACTTCCAACAAAATAAGGTTTAGTTGTTTTAATGCAACTATCAGAGCACTATTGAACATATTATTATTTTTAGCCTTACGGATGTGGGAGATATATGTTTGACTATGGTTGGGAAATAAAAGGCAAATATGCTGCTTTACACGAGGTAACAAAATGAACAAAAATTGATCAAAGAATAATGAGTTCGTTTATTGAAAGCCTGGTGAAGTCTCTGAAGAGTTAGAAGAAAAGGCACATAATACAGTATGGGTTAGCAAAGGCTGTATGGAACATGTAAGCAAAATACCTATCCCACCTATGCCAGAAAGACAACCATTTGATAAGATAATGTCGGAGGATGAGTTGCCTTTGCTAATGGAAATGGATTGCAAACCTCCAAAAATAGATCTAGGTGAACCTGAGGATGATGCTGTAGAAGATTTGGATGAAGGATTTATTGGTAAGTAATCGAGAGTTAATGCAAAACAAGTTGAGATATTCAATTTATTTCATTGATGGTTTGACGCAGTTTAAGTTGGAGATGTCCAAGTTGTGATTTTAATTTTAATAAAATGTTTTACCATTTGATGAATTCCTTTAATGTAGAAGTTGCAAACATATAAGAACATTCCATTTTTACAATATCTTTTTATTCCTTCAAGATGGTAATCAAATATTAAAATTTATAAAAATTACTGGAAAAATAATTCTGGATGAAAAATCGATCATTCTATACTGAGAAAACTGGAAGGTGATGAAAGGTGCCGACAGTTACACCATGTAAAATTCTATATATACACCTATGCTGGTGTATAAAAGATGTATAAAGGTGGCCCAGGCTATCTGGCACCTATAAATGCATGTACACCATGTGCATCAGTGCATACAGATAGATTATTAACTTTGGAGAAATACATCCTCCTAGGTGTAGCTCGCTTCTTAGGGGCTGCACTGTGTGAATGGGTTGCCTGCACTACCTACATCTTCCTTAAGACTAAATGAAGGTGGCGAGTAACTGTGTACACCCACTGCTTGTAGTTACACCTTCCAATGATGCATACATGGTCACGTCCATTTTATTCCAGATATTATGTTTGGTGAATGGTGATCGACTAAACATTTCATGTTGGTTACGTCATTGGGTATCAAGAGATGAGAAAATCTTTAGACAACTCATTCTAGAGGTATTTCATCCCGATATAAAATGACCGAATTGAAGATCATGGTATATTTCTACCTTTTAGAATGCCGTTACGACGACCAGTGTCCGGGATAAAGCAACTCTGAATTGCTGTAACAATCGAGAATTTATCCCGTTACTCAACGGACGAACTGCGCAATATCCGTAAAAAAAAATTCCGCATTGAAATAAAATTTTAAAAAAAATGTTCCATTTGGGAGTCATTTCTCAATGATGTTGGGTCAGAAATTACAAGTCTTTATTTTATTAATAGTGATTTTAATTTACAAGTGATTGGGGTAAAATGTCCAAATTTAAATAAACTGAGTTTGGAACTTATAACTTTCGAGCCAATTAACTCTATAACTGGAAATCAAGTTTTATTTACCCAGTTACATTGTCTTGAAATTTGTAATTATATTCCAATCAATCAATTAATGTTTTTACTTGAAAATTGTTTCAAATTGGAGCGTTTAAAACTCTCTTGCTATAGCGAACTCACTGATGATGTAATGTTTAACATTTTGTATGTGAATCCTTTAAGGAATTTGACTTATTTTCATATTGAGTATTGTGATGGAATAAGTAAAAAGTCTATTATGGAATTACTTAGTATGGAAAATGAGTTGGAATATTTAAAAATTAGGGGGTGTTCTAATATTACAGACGAAATATATGGGGAAATTGAATTATGTATAAAGAAAAATAATTATAATTGTATTTTATCAAGTGATGTTCAATTTGATTAAAAACATTCTTTGTTTATTTAGTAAATGAACGTCAAGGGCGAAACGGCGCCACAAACGCAACTCGTGACTAGTAGGTTAACTACGATTTTTAATAGTTGTCGACACTTCATCACATTTTCTTGCTTAAATTAGCATTTTTAATAGAGTTGATGAAAGAAAACGCCTCTCATTATTTTTTCATGTGCAGTAAAAACATCGACTTATTTGATTAAGCTTATAATCAGCATGCTCTATTTACAATATTAATGAAATGTGAAAACTTAGAACAAAGTAAAAGTTCTCTAATCCCAAGTTTGCGGCCAAAAATAGGTATTTTGGACGCCTCCACTTACTCGTCGCAAAATTACAAACGATTGTCACACTCGGAGTACAAAGCGGACGATTTTATAATAAATAAGACGCAGAAAATTTACCAACGGACATTGAACTTCTCAAAGTTCATTTAGAGTATTTAGAATGGTATTTAGAATTAATGAAGTTACTTAACAGATTAAACAAATCAAATGTCCAATGTTTTTAAATAATGATGACGTCAACAAGTATTTTGCGTTACTTCCGCAAATTTATGCGAAAGAACACATGTGATATTAATGAATTAATAAAATGTTTGACCATTTGATGGATTCCTTTAATGTAGACAGTTGCAAACCTACAAGAACATTTTTACAGATATGCTTTTGATCATAGTGGATTCCTTTGCAGGTTGGATGCATGTGGAACTGATGCGATCCATTGCTGCATAACCCACAATAGACCAGCTGAAGGCAGTTCTTTGTAAATTTTGCTGTTCCAGATGTACTTGTTTCAGACTATGGACTCACTTTCCAATCAATTGAATTTCAAGAGTTTCTGAGATGTAATAATATAAAGCACATATTTACACCACCCTATCATCCTCAGTCCAATGAACGAGCCGAACGTGCTGTGATATGGTTTAAAAACCGAATAGTTAAGATGAAAACTCCCAATATCCAATTGAGAGTTAGAGACTTTTGTAGTTCTAATATTCCCAACCAATGGGTCGAGACGGATTAACACCATTATGCCGGAATCTGAAGAGTCAATATTGCATTATTCCAAGTCGAGGATAGTGTGATGCGAAACTTATGGTCTGGTCAACAATGGCAAAAAGGTTTCATCAAGATGAGACAAGGAAATGTTGTCCATCAATTTCAAATGGACGTCTCAATAATAGGCATATAAATCAACTGTTACCTAGAGTAGCTGAACAGAAGAACCCGATTCTAGTCCTCAAGAAGTTGTACCTCAAGTTCAATGCCAAGAACTAGTCTTACCTGCCCTCTAGGCCAACTCCGCTACCCAGACAGCAACCACCTTTACCAGAAACGTCACCGCCACAAGAGATACCACTACAGCAGCATCGTCATAGGGACGCCCAATGTCCGCAGCCAGATCGTCGGCTACTGGTAACCATAGATCAATGTGCGCCATTGACACCAATCAATGACATAGCCCCCATTCATGTTCCATCTTCTACACCTCGTCATTCAAGAAGGGCCATCATGTATCCAAGACGTCAGATGATTTTGTGATAAATAAAGATTAAATTTTAGAGTTAATCGTGTAAATAACTAAAAGCGATCATACGCGGCGAGTAAAAGCTATGCTATCAAACCAAAAAAATTCGGAGGTCAGAAATTTTTCGAAAAGGAGGATGGAACTTAATTGGCACAATTCAGCACCAGCATGAGAGCCTTGAAATGCTGTAGAGTAATGCCCAGAGCCTGTACTCTGCAAAGCAAGCAAGTGTCCCTCTAATCCACCACAGAACGACCAGACTAACAAATCTGTAGGCTAACCACAGAAGCCACGTGCCTCTAAAACATTTTTGACGCATGTGGAACGAGGAGAAAGACTGCTGAAATGCTGAATGCTGAAAGGACAATTTATCACTTGAAAAGCCAGACGATTCAATTGCAAACGGCGAACACAAGGGCTTGCGAGTCATTAAAACAGATAGCTGGCCTGTTCAGGCAGCAACAAAATTATGCCTTGCCTGTTAGTGCAGTGAGCCTACTTAAGTAATTCTTCCATTCAAACCAAGTTCGACTGAAGAGATACTGTCATCAAAGACAAACCAAAAATCAGCAAAGAAAAAAAATCTTAATCTTAAGTGATTACCAATGCAACATCACAGTATTGATGGCAGCAATGATTATACAAAACATGTGGTCTGTGAATGGACTGGAGTATTCAGAACAAACCATTGACTATCAACACGTGATATCTGAATCTGTTTCAGAGGCGGAAACAAACGATATTAGTTTGAGTTTTACATTTCTAGAAAATTAGTGTAAAACATTTTTTTGTGGAATAAACAGTCGAAGCCTAAAACCTCTCATTTTCGTAACAAAATATACAATACGACGTAGGATCAACTCTTTCCTTTTTTTAAAAGGTTTATTAGCATGCGCCTTAATACTTGCATTCTACTTTTTCATATCCTGCATCAATGATGTTAGACCAGGATTTTGGAGAAAGTTGGTGGTCGTGCTTTACTTGCTCCATAAAGTATACTCAATCTTTTGCTGAAAACTAAAGACCCAACTGCTTTATGGTGCATATTCAGCTTTCGACCCTTCCAAATATCCAATGATTTTTAAGTTAAGTGTTCAAGCAATACAAATATTGCCTGACTGAGAGAGCCAGGTAACACTGAAGTCATTTCTCTCACTTCAGAAGTATAATTAAAAGTAGTTATTTGTAAAGCTAAATCAGAAGGAAACATTTGCGCACATGACCAGCATTATAAGTTCCTAAGCATGTTTTAAAAAAAATAAAAGCAAATAATTATATAAATTTGTAACTTCTATGAAAAATGTTATTTTTTTAACACTTTATAAAGCAATAATAGCTAACTGTATTGCCGTTAGTAATCACTAGGATATAATCGGAGATTATGGCATTAAGATATAGAGCACCGTGAATTCTGCCGAAGAAATTTGAATGCTCAAAATACAACTTTCACACTAGAACAGTACGGTATTGGTAAAACCACGTCCGACGGACAGCGAAAGGGTAAATATCAGTCGTGCGTATTAGGTTTAACCCAGTATTTTTACAGTTGCTGAGACAAATAATATTCCACAGCTGACCGGAAATGCTGTAAAAAGCATCAATTTACGTAGAAATAATGCTAATCACGCTTTCTATAAGAGCGTTAGGGTTATAATTTAACCTGAATTTAACCCTAACAGAGCTTCGGAGAAAGTTTTTAGCTTTTACTTAGAAATATGCCTCGAGTGCGTTCCCCTCGAATGCCTTTATCACGTCCCAAACCTCGGATTACTGAAACTCGCTGATTAATCGTCAGATTCTAGTCAGATTAATAAAAACTGAAATGCGTTGCATCCGCCAGAAGTGTTCGTGATAATGTTATAAGCATGAGCATGCGCATTGCTAATGCTCGGATGTTACGGAGCGCGATCTGGCGGCATGCAATAGTAATTACTTCCAGCAATTTATTGTCATAATAACAGGTTTAATAATAACAGGTTTAAAAAGTTAGAAAATGATCAATTGAGTTATCAATAAAATAAAATGAAAATATTTTTTACTTTCAGGAATTATTTTTGATATAGTGCAGCCTCTACAGCGGCGAATGCTGTTTCCACCAATTTCTATCATATTACTAAAATACATTTGTTAACATACAATTTCCTATACCCATACCCATTTTAGTAATAAATTGCTTGAAATCTGAAAAATTATTGTGCTAATAGTTTAATCCATTGATTAAAATAAGCTTGCTTTTATTACTCGCTACAAAAAACGAATGAGATTAACAACAAGGACACTAAGAAAAAAATTCAACCAAGGACGCTACTGACTCATTACGCGGGAAGAAACTTCAATTTCCTTATCATCACGGGCAAATAGAACATTAATGACCTCAATACAATTTTCCAATTAAACCAAGCATTATTAAATGGCTTGCTCTTAAAAAAAAAAATCCCTGATTACTTCTGAAGCTGATAAGGAAAAGTTGAAAACTACAAAAATGTTCGTATTAAACTGTCAAAAAATTTACCTGTGACAAACTGTAAAAAATAAGAAATTTAAGTTATTATATTATATATATTAATGAAAAAAAAATTTTATTACAACCTGAAATATTCTAAAAAATAATTATATGTTAGAAAGTAAAAAAATAAATTAATAAATCATGCACAAACCTTTGAAATGTAATTCAAGTCATTTGACATTATTTCACTCTGCCGCCAGATGAACAAGTCGCTCTCAGATATCGATCGTCCAGGGCCTCCCAAGATCTCTGCATGTTGTTAATACTGAGCCTCAAACAAGCAGAGCATGTTAGGGAGTAGCAACACAGGAGGTTAATGGAGTTTAATTTTATTTAGTATACGTTCAAAATCAATGATGCAGTCGTATCTTGTCACTAAATCATCAAGGGAGGACAATACATTGATGGATACTCTTGGCTCACATCAGGTAAGAAGCCATTGCTTTAAAGATGATGCAGTAGAATTTTTGGGGTGTTTTCACTGCAAAACAAATTTCGTGATTAGGAAAATTGTCACGTGATTAATTATTGGGGTGGAAGGGTTTCCTTTTATTTAATGTAAGAAAGAAAGAAAACGTAAACACAAGACTTTTTAGTGTTAAAGAAAGAAAATATCTCAATACTCCTCTCAATTTACATTAGGATCAAGTTTTTTTCAAGGAATTTTTTTCTGATGTTATTTCAGCCCTTAGAGATTTTTTTTAAAATGTCAGATAGTGTTTGTTAAAGTTTTCTACTTATTAAATTGGGTTTAAGATGAGTTTCCTTTTGTATTTTTTATGAGTTTGTCTGAGTAGAATAGCAATTGTGTCTATAACCTTCAATAGTTTCCTGGTTTCCATGGCAACTTTAAAGGCGTATTGATTGTTCCATGAGTCTCTCCTCCACTGCAATCATCCCCTGTGGGTGTACAAACTGTACAATCAATTGAGAGATAGAGAGGGGAAACTGCAGGAATGTAAAATTATCTATTACAATGCAAGAGGTAATAGGTGAAAGGTGTTAGGTAGCCTAGGTTCAAGGAAACTGGAATGGAATGAGGAAATAAGATTTGTTTTCTTTTGACTCATTAGTTTTTTTAGTTTAATGCTTTCTGTTTACATCACAAATGGCCTTAGTAAAAGCTTAACTTCAGGCCAACCAGTTTTGCTTCCTCTGTTTTTGTTATTGCAATTGTCAATTTTTTTTAAAAAAAAAAAAAAAAATTAAAAACTTAAATTTTTTTCAGAATTGTCTTGCCAGAGCGTTATATGATAACATTTCGCAGTCACCTGATGAACTTCCCTTCCGGAAAGGTGATATCCTAACAGTATTAGAGCAAAATACAAACGGTCTGGAAGGCTGGTGGTTATGTTCACTTCGAGGACGTCAAGGAATCTGTCCAAGCAATAGATTACGTTTAATGGCTGGAATGAATGAACCCCCTGCTACGACAGTGTCAAAAAGGCGGCCGGGTAACATAAACCTTAACAAGGTGAAATTATTCTTTTGCATCTTAATTACAACTTTGAACCATTTTTCGTAATATATGTCAGGTCATAACACCACATAAGGTTGGCGACATTTACTTATACGATAACCTTAAAGGTGATGAATATGACGTGCCACCCACATACAGAATGCCAAAGAGCCGCACTCTTCCAGGTAATTCATTCTTAATTTCAACAACAACTCGGTAAGAAAACTCAATATCTCCCTATTATTTTTCTATTTCAGTATCAGCTAGTGCAACATCACTCCATTCCTTTGACTCCCCTCAAAACCCATCTTATGACATTCCAAAATCTCCTACTCCCATAGCTCCAACTTATAACACTCCTCGTCCTCAAACGTTCACTAAAGAATTCTCCCGTTCTTCCTCCTACTCATCGCAACCTACAACTCCTCATCATTTACAAGAAGTAACTCAAGCATTCACATATGACATCCCTCCATCTCAACTTCCATCCAACCGGTCCAGTGGTATTTTCATGCAGTCAACAGAATCTTCAATAACATCTCCAACCAACAGTATCTGCAGCATCACTCCAAGTTTATCAATGTCCAGCTTAAGAGGCACAAGTTCAAATAGGTCAAGTTTAGAACCGCAGTGTGAGTTGTACAACATTCCATCGTCACAAATTCGAAAAGTGAATGAAGGTTTGTACGATGTTCCACCACAAGTTACTAAAGACACTGAACAAGAAGATCCTCAGTTACGATTAAGTTCTGCAAGTGTTGAATCAAAAGAGAGTGCACCGATTCTTATACGCGGTAAAGAGCTTCCATTAGAATTAAGTGCTGCTATGGACACTCTTATTAGGTTGCAACAACAAGTTCAGAGTTGTATTAGTAAATTATTTAGTTTTGTAAGCTCTTCATGGCGGCAAAAGGAAAGTTTGCAGACGAATGTTTATGATATCAAACTGTGTTGCAATAAAATGCGACTGGCTGTACAAGAGTTTGTTGATTTCAGTGAAGGAACTTTGGCCAACTCCACACACGCAGAGGATAAATTGCTGTGCGTTAAGTTGACAAAACTAGTGCAACCAATTAGAGAGGCTAACAACACAGTCCAAAAAGTGTGTAAAGTACTCAACGTTCAAGGATGGTCTGCTAACCATTTGGCTATAGAAGGTGAAATTAATGAAAATGATGAACTTGAACAGTTAGTCGCTTGTGCAAGAGAACTTACTGAGGATATCAGACAGGTAGCTTCATTTATACAGGGAAATTCAACACTTTTGTTCAAACGTTCAGGTATTTCTTCAAAAAAAAGTGGTGTCCAAGAACGTCCACTGCCATTACCTCCTAAGAATAGTAAGGAAGAAAACCCCTATGAAAATGATTCAGTGGAATGGATTGATGACTATGACTACGTCAATATGGAGCCTCAAGACGTTCAAAGCAAAACTATATCACAACCACCAGCAGGGTTATGTAAATCTTTTGGTAACGTTTCTAAAGATACTGGGAGTTTCGTAGTAGATAATTTTGTACACAAATTAGATCTAAGTTCTTCTCTTGATAAGTTAGTTGCCTCTATTGGCAAATTAGATGTTAATGACCATGAGGTATTGAAATTTTACAGTGGTCAATTAGAAAATCACAGCAAATTTCTTACATATGCTATTGATGCCTTTTTGGCAGCAATTGAAAATAACCAACAACCAAAAGTTTTTGTTGAAAAAAGTAAATTTGTGGTTTTAAGTGCTCACATTTTGGTTTACATTGGTGACACAATTCATCGCAATGTTGTTAATGGTACCATACGAAACAAAGTGATGCTGTGCTGTAATGCTTTAGGTGATGCTCTTTCTACTATGGTGAAGTGCACAAAAGTTGCTGCTATCCAGTTTCCAAGTGTTATTGCTGTACAAGAGATGGTGGATAGCATTGTAGATATTTCTCATTGTGCAAATGATCTTAAAAGTATTATATTGAGTTTAGAAAAATTTTGAGATTTTTCCTTAACTGTTCAAAATATGACCTTTGTAAATTATATAGCTTTTAATTATTAAGATATATGTATTTGATTAAAGATATTTGTTGTGAAAATAAAAGTATTCTTTAGATTATTGCATTGGCCATCTTTTGCTTTTGCTGTTTTGTTATTGAAAACTGCAGGAAATATTAAGTTGTTAATATTAAATAATCGCAGAATCATACAGCACTCAAAGCTATTTATGATTAAATTAAAAGTAAAAATGTATAACGAAACATCTGCTATGAAAAATCGACATGAATATAACTTAAGAGAACAAATGCTTTGAAAGATTGCCAGACTCTTTCTCTCCAAAAATGTGAGAGAAAGAATAAAGAAATTCAGGGGCAAGGTAGGTGATTAACCTACTTTTACTGCAATGCACGTAGCATTGACAGTACTAACCTGAAATCTTCATGATGGTAAATAATTACGTATTCTTCTAATAACAGTTTCCCTGCATGTGCCAAATGACAGCTGTTCACTCTCGTCAAATCTAAAACGATAAAGATTAGGTCATTCATTTCATGTCTTCACTTTTAAAAACTTTATG
Organism: Pachymerium ferrugineum; assembly: GCA_034686365.1. Lineage (NCBI taxonomy): Eukaryota > Metazoa > Arthropoda > Chilopoda > Geophilomorpha > Geophilidae > Pachymerium > Pachymerium ferrugineum. The sequence continues at coordinate 11,409 of JAQGAS010000041.1, forward strand.
ATTAAAGTTTAAATGCAATTACTTTCGTTTTTTTTTTTTTTTTACTTACAAATTATTTTATCCAAAATTAGACTTTGAGAACTTTACTCCACTCCATGAATCAATTACGTCTCTTTGGTTTGGAGGGCCTTCTTGAGTTCCTTTAGTGAATGGTAGCTCTTAATATTAGAATTTATATTAGAATAAGTAAGGTAAGTATTCAGGTGATGTTTTTGCATTTATAAGAAATATTGATTAAAATCTGCATCCGTGTAGGTATGTTCTATCACGAATAGACAAGTAGCCACAAAGTTAAGTTCTTCTCTGATTTTATTGACTGCAATTGCATGTCAACTTTAATCGAATAACAAGAAAAAAAGCTGGAACAGTAAAGAGATTGTTACCAGCGACGGCAAATTTGAATATATGAAAGGTTATAAAGCACGTGACAAATAAATTCAACTCCAATGAAAATTACTCGGAGGTTCGAGATAATAATTGGAGCAAAAAATGACCACCTCATTAAGCACAGTTTGAAGAGAAAGACGAGGTAGATAGAGAGTATTCTAAAAAATCAGACAGTACCTAAAGCTACAGTTGCAAGAAAAAAAGATTCATATTGATTAATAATTAAGTTGTAAGTTTTTACAAATAGGCATTCCAACAACTGTAATCAGGCAAATGCCATTACTCAACTCTAAGTACTTGAGCACGGTAACAGGTGCAGGGAAAAAAAATCTCCATCAAGGAAGTAATGATTTAAATAAAAAAAAATTGTATTTTAGAAAATAAAAGCATTTCAATTAAATTATTCGATGACTTCATTTCTAAAATTTTTTAAATTAACTAAAAAAAAATCTTCCACTCAGATTTCGAACTTTTACAAAACTTTTTGGTCTCATCAAGAACATGAGTAACTTTTTGTATAATCACTGAATCACTGAAGTAAATAGATCGTAGGATAACCCTCGAGTAATGAAATGTCCTTTTCCAGCTGTTTCATTTCATGCTCCAACTGAGATTTTTTCCTCTTCTTTCCAACAGTATCGACAGTAAGCGACATCTTCTGGTAAATTTTAAAAAGCGCATCCCAATTGTTTTTCAAGCCCTTTGAAAAAATTAACCATCATCCATGAATCAAATAAACACACCACATGGAGAGCCAAATTTACTTCAACCATGTTCTGTCTCTCCTCTTCGGAAATTTTCTTGATATTTCCTTGATCCACATTGTCCCCCACATAAGCCTCGTATTCTCTTTGAATTTGTTCTAATTCCTTTTTCCTGTGTTCTAGATAAGTTGGGACTTTGCCATAAGTCTGAAAAAAAAAAATCTCCATTTACATTTTTTTTTGTAATTTAGCTAAAATCAGTATTCGAACTTTCTTCTTAAGAAAAAGTGGCTGCAATCCTGAAGTAGGAAGTTGAAAAGTATCGCCCTTCCTAGAGTCCACTTGCCTAACCACGGGTTTCGTAGCCGGAATTAATGTAGCTTTTGTTGCATTTAGAGAGACAAAATCTTTTTTGCATGGGTCGGCTTTTAACATGTCTTTCATTTCTGAGCGTTTAGGAACAGGAATTAGTTTACTGGCACAGCAAGATTTTTCTTTCACAGGACGAGCTAAAATTTAAAAAATTCATAATAAAAATTGACCGAACAAAATACTCAACTTTTCATTACATGCAACTTTTTCTTCCAATTTCGATTCTTTGGTATGTTTTCTTAGAAAGCACTGCGGTTGCGGTAGTGTTTCTTCAGCTAGACCCATCGTTCTATGACATTCTTTTTGTTTTTTAAATTCCTCTTTGACCTGGTCACTGTACACGGATTTGTATCTACAAATAAAAACGAAGCGATCAATTTTCAAGTCGAGTGCGGAATGAATGGAATTTAATCACGTTACCTGATCCGTGGTTTTTTCGGGTCAGCACATTCATCGGTTGTTTTATACAATAGGTTGTAAACACACTCAGAGAAATCTAAGCCTTCTGCTTTCTCCATGTTTTCCGGAGGACAGTCATAAGGAAATATAAGGGTTTAATGTTCGTACACGCGAAGGTTGCAATGCTTGTCAGCCATTGTGAAGAAATGTAAACAACGAAGTCGGTTGCTAAGCGACAACCTGGAAGTTAAGTTTCGGTTTCAGTCTAAAAAATAAAATATTATTAGAAGTCATAAGTTGGACACTAAGTGAATTTGGTATATTTTTAATAATAACTGCGATAGTCGATTAATTTTAAATAATGACTCGTAACTATATTTCCATAGTTATGAATCATAATGCTGTTCACACTCACACGGACACAACAGTGACACGCGGGCGGGCTTACAATGTCAGCTGTGAGTGCTCAGAAAAATTTTCAAACTTTTTAAAATATATATATAAATTTAAAAAACATCAATCAGACATATTTTCGAATATGTTCTTTTATAAGTTAAAAAAAGAATTGACTTACAAATATTTTAAATATTTTTTAATTGCATATTTTTTCCGTAAATTTAATTTTAATATACCATAAACTTATAAATTTTCAATACTCATTAACGAAATTTCAACAGCCCAATAAAAATTTTTCTAAAAATCGTCTTCTAAATTAATCATAAACCATAAAAATCTTTATTTCTAAGTTTTTAACTTGTTCTAGATCAGCTACGATGACAATGAAACGGAAAATTCAGATGAAGACAAATCACCAAGTTTCGGATACAGAAATTTTAGAAGCTACGATGACAATGAAGAAATAGAAGAAACTTTCGATTCATCTTTCTATTCATCTTTCAAATCATCTAGAACGGAAAATTCAGATAAAGACAAATCACTAATTTTCAGAAATCTTAGAAGCCGAAAACGAAAACCCAGGTAAACTGAATATTTTTATACACAGTGTAATGAATCAGTTGGTAATAATTTTTTTAACTATTAGTTTACAGCAGGAGAAATTTAAGGAATTTAAATCAGAACGTGAAATAAAAAATCGGAAGCTCACCATAGGAAGATGTTCCCAATGCGATCAATTCCTAATAAACACCATAAATTGCACAGATGATCAAACTGCTGTAAAGATAATTCATCTATAAATTCATTTCGTTTATACATTAAATTATCGAATTTTTATTTTCTTAGCTTCGGGAAAATGAGGCCATAATGTATATATGGGAAGAAAAATATCATCATCTAGATAACTTTGAAATATACGACTCTAAAAAACATCTGAATGAAATTGACAGTGGATTGTTGGAAAAGGGGGTTAACTTATACGCCGCTGGGAATCTTAAGAACACCGTCACAGATGGAGAAGGTAAATTTTGGATTTGAAAAATTGATAACTTCAAAAAATATATATATTTTCTTTTAAATCAGACACTAGTTGCGTGTCGGTTAGGCATATAGGTCCCATCAATTGCTACCAGATAGATTACGACTATCCTTATCCAGGGCAATGTACTATTATCTTAAAAACAGGTAATAAATTTTTCTAATTTTTAATTTATAAAAAATAAATGATTCCATTTTCTTAAAAATTAGATTCTGGCTGCTACTACTTATTAAAACCCCATGAAACTTACAGAAAGTTTTATGACCACTTAGAGGAAATAATATACTGGGTTTACTTTTTTGTCAATTATTTAAAAGTCACAGGCAATTGGTCTTACAGCGAAATGATTTCAGAAGCTGAAGTAATTAAATAAATCAAATTACAATTATTAAAAACTCATTAACACTTTTATTTTTTGTTTTAGGACGAAGTTCATCCAGCGGATGTGGAACCATTTTCCATGGAAGTCATGGAAAGAATTGCTGACTTTCTGTATAGAGAAATTGAGAGAAAATTTAGGTTTCAGTTGGAACAAGAACCGCAATTTCAGGAAGACTTTAAAACGAATGCCTATTCTGGTGAATATCCGTACTATAAAAAACCCAGGTTTATAAAAAATGTTATTCTCAATGGTGGAAAATTATTTTAAGTCTATAAAATTTTAGATTAACATTTAACACCGCAACATCTAAGCGTATCCGTACGTCTAAATCCAATCTTAAGGAAACTCCGAAGTGTGTAACCACTCTTTTTGTGCAAGAAAGATTTAACAAAATCTTCCCCGACAATGTCCAAGATGTGAGTTTTACAAGTAACATAATTAATATTTGGAATTAACATAATTAATTTTTAGAATTTCAAATCCACTGTTGATTTTAATTTTCCTCAAAGCAATATTGAAACCGACGACGGTTTATGTTTGGATAACTATGTTACAGTAAAACCCTTTTAGCTCTTATTGTAGATTGTATTATCTCATTAATTGTTTATTTCAGCATGCATATAGGGTAATGAATTCATCAGATGAATACGATTACATGGAAAAAATTGGGGTAAGCAGTGCGTCAAGTAAAGTGTACTACGCAGCTGTCAGGATTAAAATAGGAAAATCCAAAGGCGAAGTAAATTGACATTGAAAAATGTGAAAATCAAATGTTTATTTATTTTTTTTTTTTAAATTAGTACCGTATAGGAGATTTTATAAAAGTAGACAGAAAAGACTCATCATCAGAACGAGTAGGGAGAATATTACTTCTCTATTTTAAAAGCGATCCAAATTACGGATTTTGTCATGTTCACTGGTTCAGGTAATGAAAAATTTTAACCTACAGTTTTTCTGCCGTTTTTGGCGCGTTTACTACAGTTCTTTAAAAACTGCAAAAATCTTTCCGTAACTTACACGAAAATTCGATTGTTTTTTTTTTTTTTAAATACAGGAAATTATGTTTAAAATTACAAAGATTTTTTATTTGCAGTCGTAGCTCCGAGACCATTTTAAAATATACAGGTTATGAAAATGAATATTTCATTCTAAGTTCTTGTTCAACTATAGAATTAAGAAAGATTAAGTCCAAGTGTGAAGTAAGTATTGTTTGTGTTTATATGAAAAAGTTTCATTTCCCATTAAGTTTGCAGACAGAACAAAGTTAGAAAATTTATAAAGCAATCATTTGCCCTCTGAATTGTCAGAGCCCTAAAGAGCAAAAATGATGGGTTTATTTTTTTTTTAAATTTTTATAAAAGTGAATTTAAAAACATTTTCAATTTTATCAAAGATAAAGAGAGTTATAACTAAGAGTGATTCCATAGTAATTGTGGAATTTTACTCTAAATTTAATTTTATTTTCTCTCTTTCCAAATCTTCAATTTGGAGCAATTATTTAAAACACTTTTGGTTTAAATAGAGCTTTGACAGTGACAGGGTTTAGACAAACTCACCATAACCAAAGTGCCCTATGAGTTTCACATTTCTAGATCGAACAGCTTTCTCTGTATTTCAAATTGATTTCTCTTCAAAATTCAGCATAAACATTTTTTAATCCCCTAGATGACATACGAGTCTCCCTTGACGCATTTCGAAAATTCATGCCAGTCATATCGCAAGGATGGCTATTTCTACAAATTTTTATACGATCACGAAAAAGAGAGAATTGTGGACCCTCCTAAAGAATTTTTAGAGGACCCTTGTCCTCGAAAAGTTTCTCCGTGTGCAAACTGTGAAATTCGTGAAAGGAACAGACAAGTATAACAAATATTTTAACCATATTTAACCGCATACTAATACGTATTTCATAGTACAATACAGTTATTTTCGGTGAACGTGATGATTATTACAATTTTTACAAGTGGATTACTTGGAGAAACGAGAAATTTTCAATTAATGACTGTGTAATGTTGGATGCCAACTCTTTCAAGTTTGACTTGAAGAAAAGAAAAGAAATTAAAAGTTTAGACATTCCGTTTAAAGATCCTAGAACTTTCACCGAATATTACCGAAAAAAGTTGTCGCCTGACGTAGTAGCTTCTCCCGTTCCCAAACTCTGCAAAATTGGACAAATTGTTGGGATTTACAGAAAAGACGAACCAAACCACAAACGACAAAACAATGTGGATGAAATTATTTTGGTGGTAAAAAAGTTCTATCGTCCTGAAGACACACACATCGATGCAATTGAAGCAAGAGAAAAGGATCTCAATTTACTTTACTACAGTAAAGAAGGTATGGATATTAAAACATGCTGTGAGAAGGGTAATAGGCACCCAAAATTTTAAAAAAATTCAGTAGAAAAACCTTAGAATTTGCAGCAATTATTAGTTTGTGGAAAATTCTTCCAAAATTTGATTTAAAATTATAATTAAGTTTTCAGAATTGTTTCTTTTAGAAGCTATTATTACAATTACGCCTGATTGCATCTGAGGTTGTTACAAATAACATGCTAACTGAAACATCAATCTTAAGTGCCTTTAACTTTTCAATTTTTTTCTTCGTATATAATTAAAAATTTGTTGTTTTTTTTAAACAGAAGCGGCTGTATATTTACAAGATGTGATAAGCAAATGCTACGTGCACTATATTAGGCGACCAGACGACGAAATGGTAAATCAACTTTACGAGAACGGACGCTTTTTTTTTAACACGGAGTATGACTGCTGTACAAAAAAATTTAAAAGCGAATTTGAAATCTCCAAAGAGTTCCTAATGAAGACATCCTTAAAAGAAAATAGCCTTGCCAAAAATGATTCTGATCGCCTTCAAACGCTTGATATGTTCTGTGGTTGCGGGGGGCTTGCGGAAGGGCTGTCTGGCATAGCAGAAATTTGCTGGGCGATAGACATAAATAAACCAGCTATCCAATCTTTTGAAAAAAATCATCCGGATTGCATTACGTACTTAGAAGATTGCAATCAAATTTTGGCATATATGATAGCAGGAGAGGAATTTGATAACTGTGGTCAAAAGTTACCAAAAAAAGGCTCGGTGGACCTCCTTATAGGAGGTGCACCGTGCCAAGGGTACAGTGGACTTAATAAATTTCCAGACAGCCAACAAGCTCGTTATTCCAACTCTTTAGTAGCAACCGTGTTAGGATTTCTAGATATACTAGAACCTCGCTTTTTTTTATTCGAAAACGTTTCTGGGTTTGCCACTGCAGAGAATGGTGTAATTCTAGCTGTAATGTTGGAGACTTTAAAAGAGAGGGGCTATCAGGTTGCCGTTTGGAAACTGCAAGCTGGAAAGTATGGCATCCCTCAGAGCAGGACTAGGTAAATGGTTTAATGAAAGGTTTAACAAAAACTTTATTTATTTTTTTTTTTTTTTTTTTAAATAGAGTATTTGTTATTGGAGCACGGTCTGGGGAAGTATTGCCAGACCGCCCTGAACCTATGCATGCATTTTCCGATGTCCCCGAGGTCGTAACAAAAATGCAATTACAAAAGTCACCACCATTTAGACAACTTACAGTTTGGGATGCACTTTCCAATTTACCAGAAGGTACTGGTAATACTCTAATACACCTTGGTGAACCGAAATCACACTATCAGAGCCTGGTAAGTTTAATTAAAAGCAACATTGAAAAAAAATAGCTACTTGTAATTGTCCCATTGCTGACAGTCTGAAGTCACAAAGAAAATGTGTTTTATTTATGTAGTCAAACAATATATCAACAAATTTCTTTAAATTCTATTATTAATTACAGCTCGCCCGGGGAGATAGTAATTCCGTTTGCAGCCACGAAGTTAGAAAGATAAACGACATTACTTTTGCCAGAATTCACCTAATTCCAAAGGAACCACCTGGTGACTGGCGCGATTTGCCAAATAAAGAAATTATGTTGCCAAATGGGAAAAGATTAAAAAAACTGTAAGTGCTGTTATTTTAAGTAGGCAACTTAAGCTTAGAAAAATCTTTTCATTTTAGGACGTACTGCAGTGATAATAAACGCGTTTGCCCTTGTGCAGGAGAATGTAAGCCGCAAAAAGATACATTAATACCTTGGTGTATTCCCCATAAAGCGGATACATATAACCATTTTAAAGAGATATACGGAAGATTACATGAGGATAAAGTATTCAAGACTCTAGTCACAGATCCAGGTCCTTTACAAAAAGCGGTAATGAAAATGATTTAAAGGGACACTCAACCCCTGAGACAAGTTGGGTTTAAATAAAAGATTGCAATCGTCTAATTACGTATGCAATACTTAAATTTCTTAATTTTAAACCGTAATTTAGTTTAAAATGAAAACATTCCATCACGTGATGTAAACCAACCAATGGGATCAATTGTTGTGGACCGGCCAGTCCACAAAAATTGATCCCATTGGTTGGTTTATGGTTTACATCACGTGATGAAATGTTTTCATTTATTGAATATTAATTTTTTACATATGTACAGTGTAAAGTGATACATCCACACTTTGACCGCGTACTGAGTGTACGAGAGTATGCACGAGCACAAGGCTTTCCAGATGCCTATAAATTTGTTGGAAACACAGCAGAGAAGTATAGGCAGGTCAGAGCTGATATATTTAATATTTGTTTTGGTTAATTGGTTAATAAACTTTGTAATATTTAACAGATCGGTAATGCCGTGCCTCCTCCCGTAGCTTCGGCAATTGGAAAAGAAATAAGCAAAGCTATTGCGATGAAAGCAGATAGAGGATAGTCTGGCATCTGGAGGTAGTCTGCGCTGCGACTCTCTTGGTATTGGGGCAGTCCTAATACCAAGAGAGTCGCAGCGCAGACTAATCTGGAGGCATCTGGCTGGAAAGTCTTGCCTGTGTAGTAAATGTTTTTTTTTTTTTTTTTTTGTAAAACCATAAATCAGTGATTGTACTGACAGGAATGATAATAAGCATGATATCAGTATTGGATTGTATAACAGGGAAGTTCACCTGACAGTTTTTACGATTGCTTTCTGTTAGGTTATACAAATTTAAGAGACTAGTACAAAGCACAATTTCGCTATTCTAGTCTGATCTGTTAATTTTTATAGCAATATTAATTATTCATGTTATTTATGAAATCGATAATTTGCCTGGTAAACTTCCTGCTACACAATCCAAAAACTTAATACCTGGTACCTAGACATTTTCACTGTATAAATGTTAATACAATAAATACTTTATTTATTTTGAATTGTATGTCCAACCATTTTTTACTTAATTTATTCATTTCGAACGAGTGCGGGACCGCTCGGCTTAAAATGGCGGCGTCCTTGGTGCATTTAAGTAACATTAGGTCTACTATTATCAGATCATTTTGTACAATCTATATTAATTTATTTAGGTCAAATAATAGAGAGTTTTTTAGGGCCAAATAAATGCCTTAAATTCATTACTGAGGGTGATGAAGTTGATTCTGTTTCATGCCCTGCCGATTATTTGTCTTTGCTACCTTACCAGGTATAAAAATAGATTACACCAAACACAATGTCTAATAAAAAAAATTATCTTGTTTTTAGAATTCTTTAAGTCAATTTATTAATTCAGCTGTTCAAACCCATCATGAGAAATTCACAAATGGCACAGGAACACTTATCACGTACACACATTTCTTTTATAAAGCTATGGCTGAGTCTACTAAACGGGTAAAACTACGTTTAACTTATTATTAAAGTCATGTAACGTGTGTAAAATATTTTAGGGAGCAGATGCAATTGAGACATCGAAAAAATTAAAACTAGAAGTTGAAGAATGTATAAAGTTTTTGAAAACCAAGACCTCTCCCTTAATCAAAACTTTTCATACCATTCAAAAGAGCATTATGAAGCAACGAAATAACACATTTAACGCAAAACCATCAGTTCATCGGATTCTTAACGCGAGTCGTCACTTTAGAATGGATATAACGGATGAGGAAGACCACATCACCATAAAAAATGTATTAATGGAGAAAATAAAGAAAATTATAGATCCAGTAATTCATGGATTTAGAGAAAAGGAAATTTCCTCGCTTATAATTGAAGCTTGGATAAACCAAATAATGCAACGAAGCTACAAAGATAATTACGAAGCGTTTCAGTAAGCTCATTACACCTCGATTCACAAAATGTACATTATAATATAATCTACATTTTCAGTTTGGATGTTAGTAACATTCATTTACTACCAATTATTGGAAACTCACAATCAAGCAGGGTTGTACCTGGAATATTAATCCCTACAACTAGATTAAATGATGTTTATTTTCCACATAGCCAACACTGGAGAGCTTTGGTATTTAAATTTTTTAAATCTTTGAATTTTATCATTAATTATTTTTTTGTTAGTTAATTGCAGGAAGTTTAAAATTTAACTACACTCACCGGGGTTATAATGAATCAATCAAGACTAAACAAGTTCTAAGGATTGAAGATTTCTTAAGTCCAGTATCACACGCAGAAGACTGGAATAAAAACGTGTTGCAAACATTGAATAGAGTAATTTTAGTTTACAACCAAAAATTGGGGGAATTTTAAAGACTTTTAAAAATAATTTCAGATGAAAGTTAACCTTGTATTGCTTCAAGGCTCTGCTGACGAGAAATTACTAGATGACTGTTTTTCCGCAGAAATTCTAGTTATTGAAAATGTCAATGAGAAACTATTATATTCATTCGCATCATCATTTGGAATTCAAATTGAAAACTACTTAGATAATTGCGATGAAGTAAATCATTTTCATTATCAGACATTTAATAATATCTGTAAAATCAAAGAAGCTGTAAATACTGAGCTCTTTATTCCCTGCAAATATCCAAGAAAAAATTTCCCTCAACCAAATTTTAGATTTAAAAGTTTAAGGATAATGTTTTCATACTTAATGATAATCAAGCTTGAAAACTCCTCTTGAGTAAAAGTAAGAAAACTTCAAAAGAATTATCAGCTTTCTCTTGGCGAGATGTGCAAGTAAATGCCAGACTGTTATCATTTTATTTGGAGACAACATTTTGGCAGAAACTGTCCTAGATATACAGACATTGACGTATAAAAGCTATTTTTCAATTCTGTAAGAAAATTGAGAGAATACGTCTCTAAATTCTCTTCATTAATTTTCAGACAAACATTATCTCGAACCTTTCTGTTGAACGATGGTGTTTAAACCAAACTCAAGATAATTACATCATGTTAAGCTCACCCTCACTTATTCAGGTAATTTTCATTGCTTTGAAACATCCGAACTTTATAAATTCGATTTTTATAATTATTTTTATAGACGCTTGTAATTTGTTCAAGTTGTACACCTCTTGCTAGCGCAAACGAGCATTGTACCAAACATCTCATGCACCGAATTTCTGCATGTTTAACTGAATCAATTCCTGGAGGTGGGGAGGTGGAAGAAGATTGTATAAATTGGTTAAGGAGTAATGAAAAATCGGAATCGATTTTGATTGACATCTTTGAACAGTATCGACAAACCCTTGAAGCGAACTTAAGTTTGACCGACAAACGAAAAACCTTAGATGCTTTCAACCCAAAAATTGAAGCATGGAAATCTGCTTTACAAATTGCAACTACCAACTTTTTTACCGACTCAATTGTGTTAGTTGGAGATCAGAATGAAATATGGAAACAAGTTAAGACTTGTAAATATAATTTTGTAGGAAATCTTTAAATAAAACACTCGTTTTTACCATTTGGTTTCACCCAGATTTTCATCAAACGATGATCAAGTTTGCGTATAAAGCCAGCAAGTTTCATACATTAATGCATTTCTTTTTAATCACATCTTTAGTACGATTAACATACAAACACAAACTAAGACTTCCAAATATATCCATAGCCATACGAAACCAAAATAACCAAAATCATTCACACGACAGAATACAAATTAACATCCTCTGCATCGACCGAACTAACCACGTCTTCAAGCGGCATCTTTTGAACCCACCCATTCAAAAAACCATCTGGCTCAATCTTCACCTTCACCAAACATTCCCTAATATCAGGTACAGCAACAATCAGTGTTCCTGTTCGCCGAATATTCGCTTTAAGAAAATGCCAACATCTAATTTCACTGTCTTTAGGTAAAAAAAACTCAAAAACATTATGCAGAAACACTACATCAGCTTCCTGCAAAACATCAGGATGCCATACAACATCTCCGTGAATTACCCGAACTCTGTTATGCATTCTATAACTGTCTATAACCATTTCTTGCAAACGACATAAATCGGCATTCATTTCTAACCCTACTATAGTCCTCGCTGAAGAAAAGGCATACGCGGCGAATAAAACGGCGCCGAATCTCGACCCAACGTCGACCACATTCCTCCCATTTAAACTAGGTAAAAGAGAGTTGAATATAAATGAAAGTCTGTCTATTGACATCGAGTGAGATAGGAAATTTAACGGTCGGATTGAACGTGAGTCGCATCTCGTGCAATAATATTTGGCCATTTTTCCCTCTTCAAATAATTCTTCGACTACGTCATCATCGTAGAGAAACGCATCCACGTGTACTGTGTGCGCGATATCGACCTTTGCGGGAGGGAGAATGGCTTCGGATGCGAGTACGCCGCTGGTTGACACTTGGCCGCGGATATTTGCTGCGATTGATTTGAGGGTTTCGGTTGACTCTTCCAGCGCGTCAGCATCGGAAGGCGCGAACGTTGACGCGATCCATGTGAGAAATGAATCGCGGGTTGTGTCCGGCATTTCCGTTAATAGTTGGCGGAAAGACGTTTGAGCAGTTTCTAAATCCATGCTGGGAGAGATTGAACATTAAATGTCAGTTTTCTTAAGGTTTAATGAGGTGATACCTGACGTTGAGTAGGGATACGTTCCACGTGGTTTTGCCGGGAAATTTTGCGGAGTGTGGTGACGCCTAGTGAGAGATGCAAGAAGTTTGGTGGATCGTTTAACGCATGCGTGCGGTCTTACATTTAATTTTGAGCTAAATGTGTTCAGTATAAATCCTATTATAATGTGATTTCCTATCAACATCGGTTTTTTTCGGATTTTTCAGATTGTGTATCAAATTGTATAATTAATACAAAATACATTGTAATGAGTTATTTTTTTGAATACTATTTTTATGTATTTTAGAGTTTTATAACCAAATCAGTAAAAGTTTTAAAAATTATTAACGTTTTGCAGCATTATTATACAAAAAATTAAATTTTGTAATTTTTTTGTGCACAGTTTGAATTGCTTTAATTTTTTCATTTGGGAAAGCAGAATAAAAATATTAATCACACTACATTTACGTCTCAACGCAATCGCAATAAATTTCCCTTCACGCAATTATCACTCCCCTACAGAATTTCCAATTCATGGAAATTCAAAACTCCCTTTTTACCCCAAAAATAGAAATTTGCATATAAAAAGAAACGAAATATAAAAAAAACTCTTTCAAAAAACACAAAATAAATGACGATTCTAAATAAAAATATACCCAAAATTAAAACATCAAAATTACACCACCAGATGCCGTTTAAAAGATTTTAATTTTCCATAACCCTCATCTATTAATTTTCCATATTCATCCATCAAACAGCTTTAAACTAAAACCACTCTTGAAAATTCATCCCTCCCACAAATGGCATCTTTGGCCCAGACGTTAACGTTCTAGCAACGCTGCGTTCGCGTGGGTGGTACACAATGACGATTATACCGTATAGTGTAACGAATTTCGGTCACCATTCGTTACGCTCAAGAGGTCCCACGTGTGCGTGACCAAAGCGTCTTTTCAACAATACCAAATTCGGCATCTGGCGCCGATTGGGTGGATAGAGGGAGGAAAAGTCACTGAGGTGGGGGCCGGGGGTTTCGGGGAAAGGGTTGAGCCGTGGTGGATTATGAGGGTTTATTGGAGAGGTTCGTTTAGTGGTGGAAACGGGAATTATTATTAGTGAGTTATCAAAGGGTTGAATTAATGGTGTCGTAAATCAAGATTGTTGGTAAGAAATTTTTTTTTAGGGAGGTATTGTGGTGAAACTTTGGTGAAAGGGGTTACAGCGGTCTAGGTGGTCAAAGCTTTGAGGGGAAGTTGAACTTTCTTTTTGTGGGGAAATTACATTTTAGGAATATTAATCAATAATTTTTTCTTGTCTTTCTGTTTTAAGAAAATATTCTGAAACTTGTGCTTTTCTTTTTTTAAAAAAATTAAACTGCAGTCATAAACATTATTTTTTTCTTATCTTGTTTGTATGATTTAGTTATGGAAATATCCCTTGAGACTTGTGAGACTCCCCTAATTATTTAAATCGTTAAAGCTGCAAAAAGACAAAAATAAATCCATGACAAGAAGAAAAAAAGGAAAAAGTTTTTTTATCCACAAAGTTTCATAAAATTTAGTTATTTAAGTCAGCAATTATTGGAGGTGATGGTAATTATAATTCATAATTTACTTCTAATTCTTTTCAAAAATATGAGAATTATTTTAACTCGTTTTGCCTAGTACTTACTCACTTCATTCAACCTTTTTTTGACTTTAACTATAAAAAGAAAAAAAATTATTGAATGTTTTGGAAAATGAGTGCTCCATCATTCAGACCTGCACAACACTCAAACCCAAAACGCATCCAACCTCACACAAAAACATAAACACACTAACCCATTTATCAACATCCCCATCAGAAAAACTCAGTGACCACACAAAATCAGCAAACAATACCCATCCAAAGGTGAAACCATTCAATGCAAAAGGCCACTTTGTCTCCACCCCTTGATCCAATATCTATTCATGAACCTTAAAAAGAATCCACGGATACGAGATTTGAGACGCCGAACGGATGCTGTGTTCCATGCAAATGTGCGCCAATCACCCGCACGTGCCAATCCCCACTCCAACACCAACACTCAAATGCAAATTAGAAAAATTCGGGTGCGTCTTATAACCTGAGTTCAATGCATCGACCAGGGTCCATGAAAACCGAAAAGGCAAACCTGCTGACACGCCCATTTGACGCGGCGCCACACCCGGCGACACATGTAACTCACATCCATATATTAACGACAAATTTTAAAATTATTTAATATAAATTTTCGCACTTCTTCATAACAGTTTTCTAAATTTTATTTAGTAAGTGGTGAACATATGTTATCACTTGTAATGTCATCTTAGAAGGTCATTTGGGGGTTGTTGGCATCATTGCATTGGGGGCCTGTGGGAGGAGCGCCATCTGGGGGCCGGACAGCACCTAATTTGTACAACTTCGCGACGCCCCCGCAGCCTATCCTCGGTCACCGTATCAGCAATGTCTTCGTACGAGGTCAAAGAGAAAAAAAAATAAAGGGTTTGGTCGACTTGAAAGGAAAGCAGAGATGTGCTCTGAGGTTTTGATGACCCCCCATCTGGCTAATGTCGCTTGTCAACTCTTTAGCATTTGTTTCCGGTTAAGGAATGCTTTGCTGTCTTCTTTTTTTTCTTCGTTTAATCATTTCCGTTTTTGATAACACTTTTTTTTGTCGTATGAGTATGTTAAGATTTGTTCTGAGATAAAATTTTGTTTCTGGTTTTTTTTTTTTTAAATGTTTGATGACAGCATGTAAATTGTTGACTTTGGAGATTTTATCACCAATTAGAAGTTTTAAAGTCATAAAATTAATTTTTTAGCTCTAATAGTTTTTCATCAGTTGTGTAATAGTAAAACTGCAGAGCTGGGTCATTATGAAACCTGATCCAATGAGAAAATTATTATTTTGTGTTTTTAAAATTCCAAAAATTCCTGCAACTTTTAACAACAATCTCAAACTTCATTCCCGACTCATAAACTAACTTCTCTTAAATCCCAACAACACAAATCTATAAATTACCATAAAATCCACTCTTTCTCACGATACAAAATCCCCCAAATCCCCTCCTCAAACAATTCTCCTCCAAGTGGATCCCAATGTCCGCTACTTTTTTAAGGCCTTCCATCAAATGATGTCACAACAACGCCGCCTTTCGTTTGTTGTGGCCAGATTTAGAGACACCAGGTCAAAGTTCACCCCAAAGGATTCGTGATGCCGCCTTCAAATCCCGGATCAACCAACAGAACATTTCCACTACTAATTCAGGATTTTCCTCACAACTCAAAATAGGATTTTTTCCCCTCCCCCATACACCATCCCCCCCCAATCCCTAAAATATACCCCTCATAGTAAAAAGAGTGCACGAGTTATTTGTAACGTTCGTTAGTACACTAAAGTCCCCTTGTTTAAAGCAAATTCAAATTTGAATAGAAAAACGCGCATCTCGAGGATTAAAGTGGCGTTTTAATCAAATGGGGAGTCATGAGCGTATGCCACGTTGATGCCATTATGACGGACACGTGGCGTTGAAAGCGCGAATGGAACGCGGGACACTTCACCAAACACGGCGCGGCCAATCATGCACGTGGCATGCGTGTGATTACTCAAAGAACCGTCTGCTCATTCAGCTTCTCTTTCTCTATGGATTGTTGACTTGATGCTAACGGGTCTTTTTTGTATTGATTATCGATTTAGGAATTCAATAAGGGATAAAGCCGAGGATAAAGCTGAAAATATTCCAATGTTTTATCATTTTTTGTACTTATAAATCTAATATTAAGCTATTTTTAATAGTAATGTGACTCACTGGTATGTGTATTAACGTGAAGATATAAAAAAGACTTGCAGTTAAATTTATAGTTGAAAAAAATGTTTCCGTATTATGCAAAACGATAAAGACTCTGACCGAGGTTACAAGGGACTAGTTACGTCGACGTGTAAACCGACTTGAGAATAGTCCTTTGTAACCTCTTAAAACGGTTGTTAAATCGGCGTGAGCTAAACCACCCTGTTCACGTCGACGTAGGCCGTTAAAACGCTTGCTTACTTCGATTACAGTCCCTTGTAATAACCGACTTGAAAACAAATCGGTGTAAGATTCTGTGGGCTGATTGGTTGTGAAAACTGCATACGTCACACAACTTCCGCTCACTTCAAAATGCTTGCATCTCTGCAGTATGCATTTTGGCGGAAGTGGCGACTCGATTGTTGTGACTTAAATGCGACAGGTGTTGAGTCCTGCGCCACGTCGTTTTATCTAGCGTAGTAATTTTCAAAACGACTTAGCGCTTAATCCGCCTTAATGCGACGTAACAGTCCCTCGGTCTAAGATTAAATGATATTTTAATTTTTAATTAAAATTTAAAATATTTTAAAAAAATTTTTAAAAAAATTTTAAAATTACTCAGTGTTATTAATCGAATAGACGCATAAATTTCTTATTTAAAAAGTTCACTTTTTAATTAATGATTACAAATTTTCATCCATTAATTACTTTTTTTTATATACACAGATTATAATTTTATATCGAAATACACTTTCCATGAATATATTCTCAGTATACACTACAAGGCAGTGACAAGTTCTCCAACGATTGCTTAGTCATAACATCAACGACCTTTTTTCTTCACTCTTCTATAACGGAAAGATGCAGTGCGCCGACTCCGTTGACAAACCGGTGTCGGGGGTGGAGGCGGATGGAGAGAGGTGGACTCTCCGCTTGGCATCATTTGTTGCACCAATTCACGCAGCTGCGTCCGGCTAAGGTGTTGCACATCCTGGGTATTGATTAATCCTATTAAAAGAAGATTAGAAAAATATAATAAATCACTTCCCATAAAAAAAAAAATTCGAGTAATTTGCATATAAATTAAAATATATTCATTCAGAAACATTCGTAAAACTAGAGCACAAACAAAAAAACAACAACAACTACATTTTGAACTAGGTGGTTAAGCAAGTTATTAAAGTCTTAAGAAGAGCCCTTAAAGTCATTATTTTATGAAAGTCGTTAATTTTCATCAAAAATCTTATTCAAAGTAGATCCTTAAAGGGGAAATCAACCGTTTACACAAAATGATTTTAAATCAAATTTTAATTTCAATTATTTACTGTTAAGCCCCAGCACCAAATTATAACTACAAATTTCTGTTTGCCCCTTTAAGAATGTATTTTCAATTTTTTTTTTCATTTAAAATGAATTATAATGCATTCACGAGCCCATCTGGACTTTAACTGTACAATTCCCCACTTCTATAACCACTTGCAAACCAAAACATCACTTCCATATAAATGAAAATAGACACTCAGACAGTTACGTTGAACACACACAACATCTGTAGCAGAACAAACAATCTAGTAGCAGATAATTGCTTGATTATCTGACTGGGTACTCCATTTTCCTTTCACAGAGAAGACGGGGGGAGGGGGTTATTCTTCACCTGATAGATTCCCATGACTTCCTCTCCCTCCACACAATATGGCTTCCTGTAAGGGTGGACCCAATTGAAAACTAGTTCCAAATATATTTCCCCATCTCAATTACCAATTAGAAAAATTGTACTCCCACACTAATTTTTAATTTCTCCAAGTATTACTTCCAATTGGCATTTGACCAATCATCGATAACTCAGAGCAAATTGATAGATTTATATAGACATAATCCAAGGGTTATTCAAAGGGGAGTGGATATCTAATTTGATTGGTCGTGACACAAGCTGCGACTGAACCCAAGGGATCTATAAATGGCGGCAGATTGGACCGCTTAATGTCCCCTCAAATACAATTTAAACAAGCAAGGGGCGAGTAGGAAGGGAGCCGTTATAGCAGCATATGTCACAAAATGATGGGAACATGGTCACGTGTCGGACGGCCGCTCTTTGCAGAGGGTGGGGATAACTTCCGGCAAATGTACAATGGAGGTTGGCACCCTTCGTTTTCCACGGGAGCTTAGTGGGTTCCCATCAAAAAATTATCGTTTCATGTCTCCTCTTGGCAGTAGTGTGCCATAGCAACACAGGAGGTTGCATTGGTCCCCTACGGTTGTGGTCTGTGTACTAAAATCACCTGGATCACCACAAAGTGAATGGTAGAAGAGCGGTGAAAAGAATCCTGTTGTGCCCGTGCGTGGGAACCGAGTAACAGCTGCATGTGCGTTTTCGTACCCACGGAACGTGTGTCAGGGTGAACGGCACATATGGTACTCTTCAGGAGAGGTTTTTACTGATCATTAAAACGTAGTGGGCCGTAACTGGGTTTTGAAATGTTGAATTTTTAGGATTTTTCTGAATGTAAGGGAGGGTCAATGCCCTTCAGTTAGTCATTCTGGTTTTAAATTCTCACGTTATACTGTTTCCCCTCACTTAAGTTGAATACTCTGTGATTTCAAAATCTTTGGATATCAAAAATAACTTCATTTTTGCATCATTTCTTTGATTGCAGTTTCTTCATTCCTTTCATTTTTTATAATTTTTTAAATGTTTTTTGATTGCAAAACAACTCCTTAATTCCATAAGTTATAATTCAGCAAATGGTACATTATAAGATCCATTTGTTTTAATTTTTCTTTCTGCGCACTTCGTCAATAACGACAAATTAATCAGCAAAAAATAATGGAACTCATCAAGAATTTCTGGAGAAAGTTATTTTTGCAATCCACTTTTATACTAATAAGGGTTAATCCTAAATTAGTGTAGATTTCAACGCCTGAGAACATAAAATGCAATAAAAACTCCAGATTCCAATCAAAATAGTTCCGGTTTACAACACTCAAAATGCCAACTCTAATTGCAAACAATTCTCAAAAACTCTTAATTGCCAAGATGCAAATTCCACTTTTGTATGTCATTATCCGAGTCAACAATTACTATGATTAAACCACTCAACTTGACATTTTATTAGACAACCTGCAGGAGGCAAACAATTATGCACCAGCTCAACTGTAACAGTAATTAGTGTTCAACTTAAAAACCATCTCCATCATTCTCTAACCTCACTTCTGACCTTATTTCGAATGCCAATTACAAATAACCCTTCCCTTGAACTTGGCATCCGTGAAGCATCTGCAGAAAAACGTGATGAATGACACCCCCTAGCCCGCATTGCGTGACTCATGAATGACTTTTTCAAACCATTTTTGGGATGTAGCAACAAAAAAATTCGAAAATGATGGAAATTATTTTACATGTCCACTGTAATTTTAACTTTTTACTTTCTTTCTCTGTGCAAGTTATTCCACAGAACAGAATAATTAGGATTAAAGGGGGAGAGAGTGAGAATCATGTATGAGTCACGAAGTTGATTAGGCTGCCCCTCACAGCCCCCTATCAGGTGGCAATGACAGCTCATTTTCCTCTACCACTTGAGTCGATGTTTTTCAAAACTCGTTTCGGGATTATAAAAAAAATAATAATAAAAATGTGGTGTAAATTATGATGAGTTTTCGCTCGTAAAATTGGGTTAAAACGTATGTTTTGAAATTTCAGTCGTCAGTGGAAGGTCATGGGAACGCTCTGCCGTAACACATTGATTCAGTTGTGTGATGATCCCGAGGCTAAATATTTACATTTTTGAAAAACTGGTTGCGAGTTTTTGGTAGGGAAATTTTACTTTCCCACTGAGAGATGAATGATGGTTGAATGTCAAAAAAATTTCTTCTGGTTTTTTAGAAAATTACTTTTTGTTGATGGAAATATGTAAATTGCAAACTTTTTTTTTTGGGATTATGGCCACTTGTGGTTTTTACTTTTACAATATTCAAAATCTTAAAAGCACAATATAAAGTGGTTTCTTAAGTTAAAAACACTTTGTCATTTAACCATCATGTGAAAAAATTCAAAGAAAATACCAAAAAAAGACAAGACAAAATTACCTCTTAGAGCTTGGGGAAGACCTTTGGTTTGTAAACGCACCAAAAGAGCGTTATGTAATTCATCAATATATTTTATGGTCTCTTCAATGACATGAACCTGTAATCAAATTATATAAGATAATGATTTTTTTTAATAAACTCCACCTGTTTAATAACTCACCTTTGAGACCTTGGGTTTGGTAGCAATGGCAGGCACCATTGCACGAAGTCGTTTATATTCTCTCGAGCACAATAACCGGTGTCGACGTGTCCGTTTATTTTCAGAATGTGGGTGAATCCTCTGTTGAGGGCAGGGAAAAGCCTTAGAACCTTTCTCTGCAGGCATTGCTCATTTGTTGAAAACGAACACAAATCTGTAGGATACAAGGAAAACCATGTGACCATGAACACCTTGAATTGAATTCCCTTATTAGGTCATACACAGAGTTAAGTGTTAAAAAGTTTAAAGTTACTCTTAAAACTTGAATATTAACTATTTTTATATCAAATAGTTGTGATAAACATTGCGCATGATGATTTATTAAACTGAGAATTCTCGCAGAAAAAAATATTTAACAGCAAAATTTTCTCATTACTGAATAAAAGTTGTCGAGAAAGTGTCCGCATGGGATTCATTATTTGCTGTTAAACCGAGAAAAAAAAATTCCCTTCTCAGACTGCTTGTACCTAACCTCATTTGCATACCGTACTAGCCACCTCGCGTATGTCCCTTACCTTTCCCTAAATATCAATCCTCTCCCGCCCCCGCTTTCCACCCTGGGAATGTGTATCCTGAGGCTAAACAAGTTGCCATGCTGTCTAGGACTGGCTTTGAAGGGGACCCCAACCGAGCCTCACACAACAAGCAACATATGGACAAAATCAAGGACAGACCAATGTAACATTCGCCTGGATTTTTCTTCATCAACTTTGACCCTTTTCAACCAAAAACAGAAATTTACAATTTTTAACTTTTTTTCTTCTAATCATAAAACTGAGTTTTTACAATCCGACAGTCCTTTTATGGAAAATTAGAGCGACTTTTTGACAAGTTTCACTTTATTGCAATAAAGCAATCAAGTTTTTTTTAAAACGATTTTCTGTATTAGATGAGTACAAATAGTGATGAAAAGAACGTGAGTTGATGTCAACAGGTCTTATTCAGCCCTAATCACCACAGGTGCGCACCGTGGTATGCCCCTGGGTCATCTTTCATACCAAGCATACTTGGCACTATTGAAGACTTCAACATGTTTTGTGTCAACTCAAAGAATGGAACTTCAATTAAATTGCGGCAACCCAAGCAGTGTAAAGTAAAAATTGACAAAATGCAAAAAAAAAATTGGAAATTGAAAATTCTCTTAAAGGTATTTTCCCACGGTACTTTCTCACCTGCCCCTCCCACAAGCGAATCTATGCTCCAATTACATCTCTATTACAATAATTTTAGTATGTAATTAATATAAAGCGTTGTTTATATTTACTTGTTATTGGATGTGTTATAATGCAAATTTTTTTTACCTGATGGTAGCTCACGCCTAGTTGTAGTGTGTCCCGCGCTTTTCAGCTACTTTTCACTGGTTGGTCCTTTCACAGCGGTGTTCCAGGCTGTACTAGTTCAAGTTGAGAGAGCAATTCCGCTCACTTCACTTCATTGCGTGTATTCATCCACTCTGCTGTGATTTAAGGCGAGGGGGAGCCAGGTCACTGCAAGAGAGAAGTGTGTAAAGGGGCAGCTGCAAATAGTCCAAAATTTGATGTTCCTCTTGTTTTGTAATTTTTAGGAATGGTTGGAGATTATGTACAGTGTACAGTGGTACAACTATATTAGATTTTTTTTTTTAAAAATTGTTTACTGGTTTGTTCCGTTCAGTTAGAAAATTTTGGTTCAAAAACACATAATGACTAGAACATTTAATTAGTTGTACTAGTTGAAGAAATATACCATATAAGTTAATTATAACTATGTCTAAAATCATTTAAAAGTCTTTAATAAAGCCTTAAATTCTACATTTTAAAATATTTAAGCAACTCTTAGCCCTGTATAGGTGTGTGAAATAGTGTTTTGATGACACGACACTGCGTAATTAGACTTACACGAAATGTCATCAAAACACCCTTTCAAAAAAAATTTTTTTTTTGTTGAACATCTTAGATTTTTTTCATATGAAAAATTACATAACAGTGCATTCACAGTAGACAATTTCTCAAGGTCCCATTATAATAGATAAATCAGTGGGTGGATAATGTATTTATACACCAAGATATATTTTTCATTTTAAATGAGACGTGACATACGGCAATGCATTCCGAGGCACGGATGCCATCTGGTGTCAGTCTACTAACTGACATTCATTTGTCTCAATCTGCATCTGCTTTGCGGACAAAGCGAGTGAAACCGTCCGCCAAAACCTCTATAAAAATTTAAATAATTATAATAATATGAAATAAAAATATTTCATAAACATAAAATAAGAAGGGTTGAGTTCAAAGCAGTAAACACACTTTCTCCTCTCAATTAGTCCTTTCATTTCCATCTAAGGTTGAATGGGCCTAGATACGACCCTAAGGCCCAAATCAGATTTCATGAGAAGTTGTGCCTTATTTGGACTGTGACCACCCTGAGAACATCTATTAAATACAATAAATAATGAGTTGGAAATTTCATTTTGATTTTAAGTATAAATCAAAATCCTAAAAAAACTCAAAAAAAAAAAAAAAAAAAAAAAACTATTTGTACTGGCAATTAATCAGCAATTAAGTAACATAAAATAAAGTATAAATATATCTCATATAACTGAATATATTTTAAAAATGATTTAAGATAATATTTTTTTGCTCTGTTGTTTCATTTGTCTGTTATTATAGCAGTTCAATGCGATAAACCGAGGAACATTGTGTTTGAGGCTTTTAATCGGATTGGATAAAGCTTCTTACTTGTTGTGGTTTCCATTTGATCCGTTGACGGGATTAGATGGTTGATGAATGTCCGTCATCGTCAGCAGGGAGCATAACTGACAGGGGAACAGCTAATAGTGCGCAGGTGAAGAAAGAGGGAGAGTGAAAGGGAGCACTTGTTTTTAATGAACGAAAACAACATTAGTTACACTTGTCTACAAATCTGTAAAGAAAAATGAAAGTGTTATTTTAAAAAAAAAATTGCTTCTAGGTTTCTTTAACCCTTAATAGCGGAACTGTAATAAAATCATTTAATTGAAAGTTTAAATTATTTAGAATTCTAAGTTTTTAAAAATTCACATTGAAATGTGATGTTGGCAGTGAGGTGTGGTAAGAACTGAGAAATGTGGGCTACATTTTGTGGAGTCTAATGCTTCACTCCTTATTTATATCACAAGACAAAAACGTTATACAACAGTGTTGGAACTGCGATTTAATTTGCCCTCAATTCAAGATCCTTAGCTCAATGGTTTTATTGCTACACCACCCAATAGGTCAATTAAACAATTAAGAATCCCCAACACTTGATGGGAATTCAAAATTCCAACAGGTGATTTAAAGATACTTTACACATGGTCATGGTATAACTGGACTTAGAAATTATGCTACTCTTGTAGCTGTACAGCTAGAAGAGCTGTAAACATTATACTGTAAGCTTACAGTAAAATTTAATGTGTGACGGTAGACTGCAAACCAAGAGTTGCTTTTGTTACTGATGGGTAAAACGAATTTTGTGCAATTTTTATAATTTGTAAATAAATTTACTTCTATTAATGTATTGCTGATTGTTTTGACAAAATGAAAAACAAACACCAATCATAACCATAACCATCAATATTGTATAACTGCTACATTACATTCCATACAGTCTGAAAAATTTAAGCTTTTGATAATATCAGAAACTTATAATTACCAAAAATTATCAATAAGAAATAGAAATCAACTAAAAGTACCACGATTCTTTAGTTTTCACAAAAACTTAATCGATTTTCAAACCGAATACAAAAAAGTAATTGACCCAAAACCGGACTTACTACCCTCTCATCACATTCTCAACATGTAATTAACAACCGATTAAATATTATAATCAAAGGAAACAGAAAATGAAAGTAACTTTCACTACCAGTTAATTATACCTTCGAGAAGTCTTAATTAACTCTCAAATTAGTCTAATAAAAGATTTTTATGGCTTTCCTACAGTTTCCAACGCAAATTTTCCTCTCACTAAATTGACTTCTCACTCAACCAACGACAGATTGGCTTGTCAAAAGAGTTTGCATAGACTACAAATTCACAAGAATAGTGTTGTGTCATTGGCACGCTCATTGTAAGGTTAGTGGCACCCTCCCTGCCCCTATTCCTCCCCACAGCACCAAATTAAAGGGCCACACATTTGTTCCTGTCGCCGCACTTTTGTCCTCTTGGGGGCCGAGCTGGGATCAGAATCATTTTTTATAGCGTAATCCGCACCGCGTCTGCGTCCATCTCCGCCCATTGGATGTATTCCCCTTCTTTCCCTTTCTGTATTCCATCTGGAACTTGGTTGGATTCTTCTCAGGCACGTTCCCATCGTCAGGTTTTGGATAATTTCATGCTGATTGACGGTTGTACTATTTTTTATAGGTAATTTCGTTGCAGAAGGTGTCGAGAATCTTGTTTTGCCCTTGGTTAGTAATTAATTCAAGAAGAAATTGGTGTTTAAAATATTGAACTCTTAAAAAACTTTTTTGGATGAAAGTTTTGTTTTATCATTTTGTTGCTAAATTATTTTTTTTTAAATATAGAAATAAATAAATTTAAAATTGTAACTAAAGATTGTTCTGAATCAACAAAATCTTTGCAGTAATAATTTAATTTTGTTTTCTGGATTAAAAAATATTTTCTAATATCCAGTATCAATTGTATGCAAGGTCAAGTTGACCAAACTCCTTAACTATAAAGTAATCAAATATATTGATTCAGGCCCTAAAATGAGTTCATTAAGACTTTTATGCAATGAAAGTTCAACTACAAATTTGCAATTTAGATTGTTGTACATATACGAATTACCTTTGCCAAATTATATAAAACACGGCCATACAGTACAATACTATCTCAAAAACTTGCCATCCGGACAAAGTTTATAATCAACAAATTTTGCAAGAAGTGAAAACTTTGCTGGCCTATATCAGTCATTAACCTCAATTAGTAAAGGATAAAAATGAAGCTTTACACCAAGAATTAGAGAAAGCAAAAATCTCTTAATTAAGTAAAAAGGTGATGAAAATGTCGACTTTTCAATTTATTCTCCACAAAAACTATATCATTGTCCACTTTTCATAACACTCTTCAACTGCTTTAACAAATTAATAGCATAATCCAACGAATTAGAATCTCTCGACTTCTTCATCAGCTCTGCTTGTTGATTCCTCAAATTGACGACTTGTTCCCTCCTAATTTCAAATGAATCCTTATTCCTCTTAGCATCCCCAACGTGTTTTTCATACAACACAACAGTCTCATTCAATGTAGCAATTGCTTTCTTCCAATACTCTTCATTCATTATCATCAAAGGAAACTCCGTATCCATCCTCATTCTTTGCAATTCCGTCAACCTCATCATCTCTACCGCATATTGATACGAATCCTCCCCATAAACCTTGCCTACAATCTGCCTACCAATGTCAGCAAACTCTTCCGCTTCTTCATACCTCGACAACTTTGTGTAACACAAGGTAATTTCTGTAGCCATTATTCCCAACTCTCTGTTACTCTCGTACAAAACGTGCTTCAATATCTCAAACCCTTTCTTCAACTTAATCAATGCATCATCCACACAACCACTTTTATTCATTAACTGCAGTGCTTCTACTATAGAATTTCGACCAAAATCTCTCAGCTTAATAGTTTTATCTAAATAAAGTGGATTTTTCTTCCCACATTTTAAGCATTCATTAGATTTATCGATCAAATTATACTTCACTGGACCCTTACAATCTGGACATTTGAAAGCTGTTGATTGTTCGTACTGATCATCACAACAAGCAATGCAATTACAAGTGAAAAAATATCTTTCCATTAATTGCTGTTGTCTTTCAGCTTTAGGTACCCCTCTGGCAACAGGCCCATATGTAATCGTCAATTCTTCACCTGGTTCAATGTCCTTAAGAGCCTGGGTTACAGTTTTGATACCATTTCTCTGATACAGATTTGGGTCGCAAGAATGATTCAAAAGACTCAATTCTGGATATAACCCAAGAGCTACGTTTTCTTCATCAGAGACCAATTCTCCATACATATCATCTGAGTTTGCCTGCATTGCTAATTGAACTTGCTTTTCTACATCTGTTTCAGCTGTTACAAACATTCCATTGATTCTGATTTGAAGAATATGTTTGAGAAGTAGTTCTCCCAGAGTTAATAAATTTTCTTCCGATGCAACAAATACAAGGTTCTTCCCTTCCTGGTGCATTAAGATGGTTAAGAATGCGGCTTTTAAAGATTTTAGTAAAAGAGTTTCTGCATCAAAATCTTCTGAATGGTCCATTAACGTAAGCAAGGTTTTGTAATTATTACCTACAAGACCTGGTGTTTCATTTTGGCTTTCTTTGAATTCGGTTAAAGCCTTAGAAAGGCCTACTATAGTTAAGACTCTTGCTGAGAGGGCATCATCTCCACACCATTTCATTCCACTGCGAAGAGTCCCACATTCATACTGATGGAAGTTTTGCCATGAGGTATCTTCGCAGTCGGGACTGCAGTACTTTACGAATATACAACTTCTGCAAGAAAACGGTGGCCTTTTTAATAGATCTAATGATCTATAGCAAGATTCGCATTTCAGTGTATCATTTTGAGTGTTTGATCTGAGAAAAGAAGCGAGCGGTTCTGCAATTAAGACAACTTCATCAGTTGATATCTTTTGTTTTGCTACAAGTTTTCTTCCTTTCTCTTCATCGAATTGGATTTCCACAGCTTCGCATGCAGCTGGAAGAGCTTGACTTTTTGAGTCAACTTCCCAACTGACTCTTGTTGGTTTCTTGTTCAATTTCGTTTTTTCTTCGTTATTTTGCTCTGGTATTGATTTAAGAAGAAGTTGGATTTCTTGTTTCATTTGCTTTTCTAACGTCGGGTTTGATTTCAGTATTGTGTCCAACAGTTGTCTTGAATGGACGTTGTCTCCCATCGAGTGAAGTGTTTTGCTTTTTCTTATGACGAGTTTAATGGGAGTGGAATGCCCAGATTTGAGAGCAAATTCGACGTCTTGAAGACATTGATTGTAGCGATCCAGGTAGTAGTAACAAGCAGACCTATTGGCATGAGCTGTACTTAGTTCACTGCTGTCATGTGGCGCTACAATCAACGCCTGCGAAATTTAAAAACAAAAGTTAATAACCAGGAAGCTTCGTTAAGGATCAGCATTTGCAAAAAGTATGGATGTAGCAGATGGAGGCAGCAATGACAATCGTGCAACTCACCTCATTTGACAATTTATATTAATTCAATTTTGATTTGGAAGAATCACAATTAATATTTAGAAGACCATATGAGTGAAAAGTAAGCAGGCCTAAAATAAACAAATTTTAGGAAATAGCTTAGGTTGAGAGGTAGTTCTCCTGATCTTTTTGTGAAGGTTTTTGTGACATTTTGCAAATTTAAATTTCGAAAGTGAAGTTGCACCAACGTCTTGATATAACTTGAATGGTTACAGAAATAAAGTTTTGTGCATGCGCTCATTTATCTGCAACTCCAATAAGCTAAAGTTCTAAACGCAAACATCATATTTTTGTCATATTAGATTTCTTCTTTTCATAAAATATTATGTTTTCATCTAGAACTTTAGTCTAGTGCAGTCATAAGTTTTTCAGAATTCTTACTTTGGTGTAGTAATCCAATGCTTCTTCATACTGCTTCTCTTTGAAAAAATCATTCCCTTGAAGTCTAAATGAACGTGCAATGGCTTCATCCTTCTGTTGCAAACATTCCTTAGCCTTAAATTGCTGAATGACATCTTGGATTATGCTCTGAATGTTTTCATTTTGGAAGCAAAACCTCACTTTATCTCTCAAAGTTGCTGCTTGAGAGAAAGTTTCTAATAACTTTGGATAAATCTGTATTGAACGAAACTTTTTCAAACATTCATCAGCATTAAGATCCATCTTGAATTTTCTAAGGGGAGCAGAGAAATCTAAAAATAACATTTCACGTGTAAGCGGAGATCAGTGGAATGGTCTCCTCCCCTTCAAAGACTTTAGGGCTAGTGTTATTTTAAGTTTGCTATAAAAAGATGTTAACTGTTGAGTGCAGCTTGAATCAAAGTTATTCAACTTTTAAAGACAATGGCTCACATATTTAATTTCAGTTTTGAAAATTATGAGAGTGAGTCTTTGTGAATGATTGCAGCTAGAAGTTGAAGTAGCCACTCTTATCTCTCAATCAAACAACTTCAGACAACTTGTACAATCAGTCGTAAAAAAATGATTTTCGAAATTTCGGGTATTTGAGTGAAATTTAAGGGATAACGTTTGTATTGGCATTGTAATTTTACAGTAAAAGACTTAAAAAAGCATTGGAGACATCCCAAAATTCAATTTTTGTTCCCACCAATTGAGTATAACTCCAATTTCTACTATTGACCTTTATAATGCTGTTGCATAACTTTAAAATTGTAAGTTCATCAAATTTTTAAAAATGTTGTTCAAAGTGTTCAATTAATTTGATTTAAATGAGCAATTTGAGTTTGAGTTTGAATTCAAAAGACTTGTTCTCAGTTTAAGGGATGACTGCTCTGCAAGGAGCACAAATGTCATCTTTTATCTTCTAGACGGAATCTATTTGTTGTAATTATTACAATGTACAATACATCGATACACGATAATACTTTGTACTTTAAACATTAGTGACTTAAAATATCCAATCTAAAAAAAAATGTTCAAAATGACAGTTTCATAAACGATCTGTCAAATAAAACAATGAATATAAAATTGTAAATTTAACAATCATTGATTACTACTATGTTATCAAAACATTTTGTGGAAATGGGTGTTAATACAGTAATACACAGAAATATAGAAGAAGAAGAGAAGAAGAATAGAACTTAACAAATAGTAATCGGAATGTATTTCTGAAATGAGATAGAGCAGGAAATGCAATCCAGTATTAAATAATTGCATGTTGAATATTTGCTCACTATTAGACTTCATAATTTAATTATTGGACTTTTCCACTGTATAAAACCTCTGAATAATTTTGATACTTTAACGGTAATTTGAAGTTAACACCTTCTGCACCCATAGCTGCAGCACCTACTGCAATTGTTGTGTTAATTGCCATCAGGTTGATTTTTTTCACTAATGGATCTGTTAGTTTTCTTGGAATCCTTAGCCCTTCCAAAAAACCTGTGGTTTCAATTTGATATGTAACATCACCTTGATTCCTTAAAATTACATTTTATTACCAGTTTTCAATAGTTCCCAACTTCTCCATACGGATCCAACACATATAATGGTTAAACCAGCTGGATCATCAAGAAGACTCTAGAAAGTTAAGATCCTGAAGAGTTTTTATAATATTTAAGTATAACGTGTGTATTACAGAATCCATTTTTGGAGCCAAAGCTGTGATATGTTGAGCAAGCAATTGTCCGGCCTCATAGAAAATTTGTTGACACAGTCTGTCATTTTGTATTGTAGCAGCTGCAATTTAAAAAAAAAAATAGTACACTACACTACATCCAGTGGCAACGTTTCTATATTAAAAGTGCATCCCCATTGCACATCAACTATCAGTTCATAAGTTTGTAAGTTAAAAAATAAATTTAAAAAACAAGTGATTATACCATTAGCAATTTTCTCACACAAGGCGGCGTAGAAAGCTTTATCAAAGCCATTACCCAGACTATGATAAAGAAGATCAGGCAACTGTTTTACTTTAAAATGCTCTTTGATGATCTCTTTAATACACTGCGTATCTGCTGGTGGATCAGCAAAATTATCTTCTTCATCAAACCATATTTTTACAGCCCTGTGAGAAATCCAATAACCTAAATATTGAAATTATATCAGATTAAATTGACAAAACTTTCATAATAAAAATAATCACCCGATCCTTCATCACCAAGAGTATGCCCCCAACCTCCACATCTTAAAGATGTTCCATCAGCATTTAGTAAAAAACAATTTGACCCAGTTCCGGATATTAGCACTATTGCACCGGAATCAGTTGCCGTTGCAACAGAACCAACGGTATCACTACCAATAGTAATTGATTCAGCCAAATTTGGGCTTTTTTCTCTTATACCAGTTACAATAGCTTCCTTACATTTATCTTGCTCACAACCACTCAGTGCTAAACCCTAGAAAAAGTTACGATCATTTCACGAAACTCAAGTTTAAGGGACAATCAACCGACAATTTAATTGAATTAAAATTACCATGACAGAAGAATTGATTGCCCCTTTAAATAAAATATACCAGTGCTTTCAATGGTTTCTTAGGAATTCCTGCCACATCTTTAGCTTGCTGAATCATATCCACAATAACTTGGACACATTTTTCTTTTCCAACAGCCTGAAATTTAAAAAAAATTGTATTTTTTTAAATTTTTTTTAAAGGACTTTGTAACAGGATAATTTGATTTGAACTCTCTTATTATCTGATTAGCCTCATTGTGAATTTTATGAAATTCACGATAAGGATTGAATTTCAGCATAAGTAATTTAAACCGTTCGTAAACCATTTAACAACCTTTTAAAACGGAAATAAAATAAAATAAATTTAATAAACCAAAATCTTTCATTTAACTTGAATTTAATACACTTAAGGGTAATTTCGAGAAAATAAACTTGGTTTTCCCCGTTTCAGTTTCCTCATCCATTTCTCACTATAATTTCAGGCCACTTGCCCAGTAATTCGAAACTGGTCCATCAACATTCCGGTAAATTTCATCTCCATTTGCCGTCAATAAAACCACAGCTGAATGGCTTCCGCCCCTGGTAAAAACAAACAAATAGAAAACATAATGAAATCAAGGTTAATAAAAATTGCAAGTGTTTCCTAGCAAATGTTTACTCAGCACCTTATCTGTCACATAACTCACGGTTTTATCTTAACTACACAAACGTAACGTTAAAATTTAATCAGTAACCCCTATCAGATTTTTCTTTAAAGACAGGTTTTTCCACAAAATAATTCAATGTAATCAGGTCATGAAACTAAGTTAATGAGATTGTCACCCCATTTCTACCACCCTATAAAATTCCCTAATCTTATTAAAAATAAGTTTTAAAATTACGAAAGACAAGATTTACCCTTCAAATCCGCAGTACACATCACTACCCGTTGAGAAATCTGTTATTGTCTGGAATGGCATAATATCAGTATCACCGCAGCCCGATTGCTCTCACGACTGCTCTCGGTTGTACTGCAGACCCAATTTGGGTTTCGCTTTCTGTAAAACGCATGCGTGGTTATTTGTCAGTGTACTAGGAGCAGGATGATACACGGCTATACCTTTGGCATTGACCTGTAGGTAGAAGTACACAGGCTACACCTCCAAACCTTGACATCGCAATGATAACAAGTATTTAATCGCTGATATTACATAACTATGTTGTTTGTCTTTCGTTTGTTTTTTATTTCAATTTCGCAACATTACTGATCTTGAAATTTATACTAACAACATATAAATTAAATAATCAAATCACAATCTTTTCTCGCGTAACAGATCTTGAATAAAAACCCTTTTGAATGATTATTGCGAAGAGTTGGATTTGGTTTTGTTTGTGTTAGCCAACTTTAGTGTGGTACACGTAGATGATGCGCAGCCTGGTGAGAAAATCGTCTGCTATTAATGCCGTCATCTTGCTTGGCCCATACAACTCCTTGAATAAATTGCGCCTAAAAATTACTGACGAGTAAGAAAAATTGGTAAAAAGTTCATTAAACTGAGTATCATTTCAGATTAGTTTTGTTTTTCGTAATTAAACAGTTGTGCAAAATAAAATACGATTTTAAAAGATTCATATTTTAATAGTCATCAAAATATCAATAAATTGCATTGATGTTAACAGACACATGTTATATTGTCAACATTACTGGTATAAGTACTTTACGTAGACAAAACATTTTGAACAATCCTTATAGGCACTAGACTTTCAAAACATTCTTTACTACAATTAATTAACAAGTCGGACAATGACACCTAATCAATCGAGGCCTTTACTTTTCAAAAACGCCTCTTGGTTTGGTTTACGACCTAAGAAGTTCTCAAGCATCTCAATAGCATCCTACCGATACATAAAAAATTATCAACTCATTGTACAAAAATCAAATGAAAAGTTTTACCAATGAGCCACCAGGTTCCAAGATACATTTTCGGTAATCTTTACCAACAGTTGGATTCATAATTCCTTCCTTTTTAAATCGAGACGCAAACATATCGCAACTATAAACTTCACTCCACTGAAATTACAATACCAAGAGTTAAAACTTAAACAACTAAAACTATATAAGCGCAATTACTAGATAACCGTAATATTGAGCATCGTAGGCACCTGCTAAGTGACCAAAAGATGCTGCCATATTGGTTCCAGGGATACATGGAATACCAACTATTTCTTCAAATGCTTGGTTGAACAATTGCTCTGTGTTCGCCTAGTTAAATAAATGACAGGAATCATTGCAAATCCTCCATAAAATTTATTTATTTTTAATTGTCTAACTCTTTACCTCCCCTCTGGTGTGAATAGTTTGATCGAATACTGCTAATACGATTTGACGTAAATTGAAGACTCCAGCATTGGCTTTTTGTGATTCAACTAACTTCTGAACCATCTCTTCAGGAAGTGGTTCTTTGGTTTTATAATGAGCTGACATTCGTTTCAGAGGTTCAATTTCCCACACCCAGTTTTCCAACATTTGCGAAGGTGCTTCGACGAAGTCTCGTTCTACCTTGGTTCCGCTGAAGTGGGAGAATTTTGCTCGGGCACAAATTTGATGCATGACGTGCCCAAATTCGTGAAAATAAGTTTCAACCTATAGTTTAAAAGAAATGTAATTGAATTGTTCGTTTTATCTGTAAGTTCTGTGTGTGTCTAAAACTATGAACATCGGAATTGAATGGCTAACTTATTTTTAAGACTGTTATTTACTTCTTTATGATCTAATAAAGATGGTTTATCTTGAGTCGGTTTTGTAAAATTGGCTAGCATTGCTGCTACCGTCAATTGTCGTTGATTGTCAGGACCCATACAACCAGGCTGAAAATAGGATAAAAATTATTTCAATTGCCATTGCATTGAAAGTTGATAGAATAGATTACCTGTAGCTTAAATACAGCTGCATGACCGTATTTGCCTTCACGGGGAAATAAATCCAAATAGAAATATCCCATTAATTCTTTAGAATCAGCGTCCTTCACCCGGTACTAAAAATAAGTTGAAAATTATTAATAAATAATAAAAAACGAACTCATTATTGTTACCATTTCCACATCTGCATGCCATTTATCCCCATTATCAACCGCCTCAAACTGAAGAGCTAATAATTCTTGATAAATCTTGAGTAAGCCACTGGTTACAACATTCAATGGGAAATATTCCTTCAACTTGTTCTGATCTACAGCATACAGTTTCTCCTCAACCATCGCCATGTAATAACGAAAATCCCAATAATTTAATTTTCCGTCAAATGGTATATTCAAATCTATAGACTGAAAATTATAAAAAATTAAAATAATGTTAGTTTATAAAAAAAAACTTTATTCACTTCTTTCTCCTTGAACTCTAACATTTGCTCTTTTTCTTTTGCCCACAATGGCTGTAACTTTTCTTTCAAATCACTTAGAAATGTGGCAACAGTTTCGGGAGTTTTGGCCATTCTCATTTCGGTGATGTAAGCAGCGTGAGTTGGATAACTGAGCAAATCAGCTTGCTAGAAATTATAAACAGAAAAATTATGTCACGATATATTAATTTAGCAAATAGCAATACTTTTTGACGAAGACTAATCAGTTCTTCTAAGATTGGCACATTTTCATGAATACATCTATACAATAATGCACAGTAATAATTAAACCAAATGAACTCTCAACTCGAATTAAATCGAATTAAAAATAACCTGGAATGGTAAGCTTTATCAATGGCATGTCTTGTGTCTGGATTACGACATTTTCTCATAACCGGAAAAAAATGGGGGTATTTAAGAGTGACTTTCCGCTTCCCACTTTCCTGTTTCTCCAAACTCTGAATGAAATCATCAGGTAACCCTTCTAATTGCTTTTCAGTAAATTCAAGAACGGTATTTTCTTCATTCAAATTTGCTTGATATTTAATGCAAAGCTCACTCATCTTTGTTTTAATTTCCTTTATTTTAAATTGGACGTCATGTGGTAAGTGCAGCCCTAAATTTAATAAAATATAAATCAAAAATTTCAAAACTAAATTTTCAATTCTTACCATTTCGTTTTCCTAATTTTATAAGTCTTTCTACGTATCTTTTTGACTCTGGTTCTAAAGTATCCATTTTAAACTTATTTTTTTCTTGAAAATGAACAACTTTATCGAAAATATCTTTCCGCATACTAAAAAAAAAAATATTAACGTTCATCATCACTCATATACATCAATAATTCAGTTTTCTCACCTCATTTCAACATCAAACTCCTCGAGTTTCTTGGAGGCTTCTGTACTAGCATTTCTCAATTCTTTTCGCGTAGAAACATGCTGGGGAAATTCAAGGGGAGCTCGAAATGTTGTAAACTCGCACTCGACGTCCGCCAGTTTCTGCAAAATAAAATATTAAAATTTTGTTCATACAAGTTCATACAGTTTTGTAAATGTAATTTTGCTTTACTTTAATAACATTATCGTAATTCACGTCTTCAAATTTCATATCTCCTATTTCATCGTACATGTTACGACATTTTTCTATTAACTCTTGAGTTTTTTGGCTAATATCCTCCTCGGAAACAGTATCAAAATTCCAAAATCCTTTAACACCATCAATTGAAGACATTTTTGTAGGTTGGTACTTCAATGCAAGCGAAACAAATGATATTTTTATAATGAGATACTGGTTTTGCCTGAGTTTGGTTTGCAGAGAAAGAGAGGAAATCCGAATCAGATGAACAGAGGAATGAAAAACTCGCCGATTCATGCGATGCCACGTAAGCAGTATACGGTTTTGGTAGATTCTGATAAGAAAATTATCTAAATGCAGAAAAATTATTACTAGGTTTTATCGACGTGATTTGTTTTAGAGTAGTCACACGTTTACCTAATCGCGGGTTAGTTATATAAAACCGGAGATAAACGATCGACGATAACCATTTGTGTTATTTACTTACGTCATCTCAACATTTGATTTTTTGTGACGCCACATATGATAATTTTAAGGAAATATTTGTGTCGAATAAAAGTAAACAACCTAAGAATCGGGCAAATGTACGTATAACTTCAATTTTCTTTTCAATATCTATTTTTAAGTGATGTCCGTAATTTCCTGAAATTTATTCCGTCAACAATAGGCGGCGCTGTAATGCGGTGATCGTGCAGTAAAGCACCCTTTTGCAATTATATTTAACTTTAGATTTACATTACAAAAAATATAAAACACGTAATTTCTTCTTAAAAAACCATGCTGTGCAACCATGAAAGTGAACAAAGTGTATCAGGCTTCAACGTACATGATTAATTAGTCTCAAAATTGTGTCTACAGTGGTTTATTCTGAAGCAAGTAATTTTTTTCACTCTCAGAATTTTTAATTTTTTTTATATAATATATTAATGTTATTAAAAATACAGTACATCTAAAACCGGCAAAAAAGTTTACTTATAACAAAATTAACACTGTTGTTAATATTAAAAATTATAAGTTACTTACATAGCTCATTATTCTGTGATCAAAGAGTTTACAAATACTCTTGCTGTGGTTATATTAACCAAAAAGATCTGGTTAAAAAAAGGTTATACATTTTGTTCAGTTGCTTGATTAACAAGTAAGTTACGTAAGATTAAAAATGCCATAAAAATATAATACATGCCATAAAAAAATTAAGATTCAGAACGATGCACAAATTATAAATTTGTGCATTGCTAATTTCATCAGTAATAAATCTAGGATCACCTTCTCCATATTTTTATAATGGTGAACATTAAAACTACAGCTACTAGTTTTCATTGTGTTAAATAGGAAAACGTGCAATTAGCAAAAAGGTATTATTTTAAAAAGTTACATGATTAATTGCTGCACTACTTAAAGGTTTCATTTACGTATTGATAAAAAAGATGCCGGCATGGCATGGCCCAGTAGTATACTGTAGTGCCATCATTCAATTACATTGACAGGCTTCTTTTTCAAAATCAATTAAATTCCTAAAGCCACTTCATTTCTTTGAAGCATACAAAGATTGAGGAAGGTTAGGTTCCACCACCTAATGAAGATGCACGGTATTGCGTCAATGGAAAGGAATTGTTAATCGGGGATGGTTGGTACAAAGGAATGCCATGCGGCAAATTTGCAAATGCATAAGGGTTCCATTTTGGTGTATCAATACGTGCTGTTTGTACGGGTGCGCTGAACGCTATGTAACCATTAACTTGTACTGCTGGGGCCTCTAATGGTGGCTCATCCACTATTTGACTCTTGAAGACGCTTTGTCTATGATGCTGATCATCATCACCATCACCATAACCATTATTACCAGCAACAATATCAACAACATTATTACCAGCAACAATATCAACATTATTATCAGCAACAATATCAACAACATTATTATCAGCAACAATATCAATAATTTCTGAATTTAAATGTAAAAACCTAGCTTTGCTTGGTGGGAATGTAAAAATTATCCGTTTAATTACTTTTTGTTTACCGACTTTTTTTGCAATTAATAACTTGGGGTGTGATTCCAAATCTTTAATTTTTCGATTAACCATTTTATCAAATTTAACATTGTTAATTTTGTACTGATCAGCAAGTTTAGCTCTCATCATTATATCCCTCCCTTCAGAAACGCATGTCAGAAATGCATGCTTCTTTTCCCTGTGCAAGCTTCCATTCCCTGTGTCACTAATTACACTTAAGAAATCATCTTCATGCAATACAAGACATTCCACACACAGATACCAAGTGATATAGTTGTTTGCACATATCCTTTTAATTATATCCGTATGACCAGGCGTCTGTTTCGGACAAATTAATGTCGTAGCAATGACGTGAATGTCATTTCGCATTATGAACTCCAATTTATTAGTAGTTCCCCAATTTTTTGGAATAACATCAAACCAAAAGTTTGATTTTTTAGTAAAGTTATAAAGTTTTAAATCAACAGTCTTAATTGAATCAATGAAGTTGTCACTATTGATTGCTGTCAGTATTTTTGTTGTCGTAAGGTTCATCAAATTTTCTTCTATTGGTGATAAAGGATGCTGCTTTCTTTCTTTTTCATCAATCAACAAAGCTGGTGGGTATATACAGGAATCGTTTTCTAATTGATTTTCAATTAGAGAATATTTCTGCAATACAGAATAAATTAAAGTAGGTAAGTTAATCAAAACTTATGCAACTTACACTGAGAGCCATTTTCAATTGATGATTTGAAATTGAATGATCAATGGCAAACTAATCTAAAATAAAAATACTGTTAGAAAAAATTTGTTTAGGGTGATCAACAACTGCGATAATTCCCCTTGCTTTTGTTTATTGGATAAGAATTTATAAAATCATACTATTTTTACATAATGTTTCAGATAAAATCAACTTGTATCAGGGATTGCCTGTCACTTTAACCCTTCTAGACCACCACCAAGTCGCTCACTCTCTAAACGAGATGTTCAACAAGGTGACAGTGTAAATGGTTGTATAAATGAGGTGCTCCAAACTTATTGTTTAAGAGAAAATTAGTAGGGTTAGTTTAAAGCTGTTTAAAATTCAACAAGTTCCACTAAATTAACAACCAGTTAACAAGCCTTAAGCAGGATCATGCTGGTTGTTGTCAAAATAAGAAGAATCATAAGAAATGATTTACTTACATACACTTTGTCCAATTCTTCCTCTTTCTCTGCCCCTTCTACTGCTGCTACAATGTAAAAAAAAATAGGATGTACTTGGATGAACGAGATGAACGAAATGAACGAGGATGTACTTGGATGAACGAGTGGATGTGAGCACAAAGTTCGATTCGACTCATCATGACTCATAATGACTCATCATGACTCATAATGACTCATCATGACTCATAATCGACTCATCATGACTCATCATCACGGGATGTTGAATCAACCAATCAACGAAAAAGGCGATAGCTTGTTCTACCAATCACGTTTGAGGGAGACGAGCTTGTTCTTTGAGGACCGCTTGTTCCAGCGGCGGCCATTACTGAGCCGAAACGACATCGTAATACTCTCGTCTATTATTCTATGTATTCATTGCTCAAGCTGAGGAATAAATTCCTTACTATTCGCCGTCGATTAAATCGTAAAAGGCCGCCAACTGATTGATTGCGCTATTTTCTAAATATAGCGTTGTAAAGGCAACCACCAGAATTAGGACCGGATTTTAAAAGAGATAAAAGCTTAAATCGTAACTCAATAGTGTCTAACTCTTATGGAAGTAATTATATTTAACATCAAAATTGCAAGAGTACACTAGTAAATTGACTTACCTCCAACTCGCCCACAAGTCGAGTGTGAAAAGTGAAAGTGAGCCGACCTTATATAGCTTGAAGAACAAATATTAACCAATCAGAATTATTGGACATTACCATGACCTAATTCAGATGGCATTGGTAAGTGCAAACACGTGTGCTAATTGAGGTCTTATGCAAGGACAAACATGTTTAATATTCGGCACACACGAAATACAAACATTAAAAATATAAACTGAAGCTAGTCTTAAATCGAATGTTTTTCACCAATTACAGTTAAAGTTAATAAAGATATAAATGATCTATGGTAGATAAATGTTTTTATTTTTATATTTGAGTAAGTATAACTCTTAATATTTGCTTTAATTACACGTTTGGGAAATCTTGCGTAATAACATACAAACAAGAAAAAAATTGTTTTTTCGCATTAATTTTCCACTAAAATTATACTCCATGCCAAAAAAATTGCGTAATAACATGCAATAAATAATTGTTATATTTTCCACAGTAATTTTCTTCCTGCATAGATTAAGACTTGCAGACCCAAAATCCTAGATATTTTTATTTATTATAGTCATAGTACATAGGCAATGGGATTACATATGTTAAGTTGATTGAAATCACAGGATGTGATCAAGGATGTATATATCATATACATCCTTGATGTGATTCGATAAGATTTAGATCCGAGCGCAATTAGCGTATTCCTTTTAGTTAGTATTATTTTTTTCATTGAAGTTATAAGGCGTGCATTCTAAATCCAAGTGCCGTTGGCACATAAACGGATTTTCCCTTGATTTGGGTTTAAAAGAAATCAATGAGTCATTTTAGATTTTGATTGAAATTTGGTTATTTTTATTTTTTCTTGTTACGTATGGAAATTGTCTGCTCGTAGAGATGCGAGAATCTCTGCTGTCGCACACAAGATCGCGTGTGGGATACAAACGAGCCGACAATAAAATGTTTTTTTCGAGACTTACCTGTGGAAAAGCCTAAACAACACGATCTTTGATATGTATATATTCAGAGTTAAATAAGTATAAGATAATTTTAAAGTTAATACTAGTGGTTTGACCTCTAACAGTCTTAATGTTAATTTAATCAATTTCTATAATTTATCTTGCTATCTTGGTTGTTGAGTAGTTTTTTTTGATTCGGAATCGTAGGATCTGGAAAGATACAAAAAGAAATTGTGAAAATATGTTTTTATTTTGTAACAATAATGTAACTATGTTGTGTGCTTGTGATTAAGTTTATGCTTTCCTTTGCGGTTGGTTGTGAGTGATTGGCATAGTGTCCACGGGAACATGAAATGAGAAATACGAGCTTACGGTAGTCCAGTCGAGTCCCATCCTTTTCTTTGGGGATTTGCATTCCGTGCATTTCCGAATTACGCTCTTCTGAGAAAGAGCTGCTCGGTTGTGAGATTTGGAAGGGCCAGAGAATATCCGGGCAAGATAGTGCGACATAGGCGCTTCGAATCCTCCACAACGACTTAACCTGGCGCCAGGGCCGGCTCTAGGGCCCACGGCAAATTTAAAGGGCGTCATTTCGGCTATGAGTGTAGTGTGAAAAAATATTGTTAAAATATTGTTAAAAATATTTGATTTTCATAGGACAATCGATTGGAAATAAGGCAAAAATTTTCCCTCAACGAAAGTTATTCGTCTAGAAATGCGAGACTTCAGACACACGGTGTCCTTGTTTTGACAACCAAGGATAAATATTAAGTTAATGGGAAAATTAAGTTAATGTGGGCCATTAAAATTCACATTCACATGACCTAATTCAGATGGCAAGTACAAACAAGTATGCTAATTGAGGTCGCATGCAAGGACAAACATGTTTAATATTCGGCACACACGAAATAGAAACATTAAAAATATAAACTGAAGTTAGTCTTAAATTGAATGTTTTTCACCAATTACAGTTAAAGTTAATAAAGATAAATGATCTATGGATAAATGCTTTTATTTTTATATTTGAGTAATTATAACTCCTTATTTGCTTTAATTACGCGTTTGGGAAATCTTGCGTAATAACATACATACAAGAAAAAAATTTGCTTTTTCGCATTAATTTTCCACTAAATTTTTCCTCCATGCCAAAAATCAGTGAAAACAAGGTAATTTGATGAAATTTGTGGGCCTGTATGGTCACTTTAAAGGTCACTTTTTCAAGACCATTACATTAGAAATATAATACTTTCTCAAGGACAAGTGAATTTGAAGAAGCGCCTTTTCTTTTTAAGAGCACAGGAAATTTCACAAAGCTAGCTCCTTCGTATTAAGCAATAAATTTTTGCAGTAAATATTTGTTGGAAATGTCCAGTCATTACTCCTCTCTTTCTTGGTTAATTTTCGAAGTGAATAGTTACTTACATTGGTTGTACTGTTCCGAGATGCTTTACGGAACCGAGTCATCTGCTGCTGATAGTGCAATTTATATACCGCAAAGGCTGCAATAACAGGGAATGTGGATATTGCAATTGAACGAGTATAATTCTGCAAAACCCAACACCCTTCCTCAAGTTCAAATCGTAAATATCCTAAATATCCTAAATATCCTCCGTCACGGTGAAACTGAGGCCCGTAAGTCCGTCACCCGTGGCTCGACGCAAAAGATTAGGCCGACGTGCTCGATGTAATGCAAGACATCATTTCTCATCGGCATCTTGAGATAAGGTTTGCCCAGGCCGAATCGTAATGCCATTGGTTGAAATTTTAACCATGTGATCTGACGTCACAGGTCAAATTTTGTGGCGGACGATATAAATTTTCAATGTAAACATGCCAAGTTGGGCAGTTTTTTCCTATAAAACAACTGATTATAAATAAAAATAAAATAAAGCTTCTTTTTTACATTTCCGAAAGCAGCGATCAATAGAAATAAATGGGTTAGAGCATGTAGGGGGAAGGAAAAATGTAATAGAATGAGAATTTTCTATGTTTGCAACCTTGACCAAAGCCAACCATAGCTCATCGAGAGAGTGCACTAGCAACCTCCGCCAAGCAAACGGCGGAGGAGAGGCATAAACTTAAAACTGATTCAGAGCTGATTTAGAGCTGATTCAGTTAATTTTTATTAGACAAAATTTGTAAACACGTATACATTGTTCAGCTAAACATATTTTTTTTAAAAAAAGGGCTTGAGATAGAAGTGGGCACATCCTTGATGGAATACGGCGGCCATGGAGGATACGTTACTTGGGGCCAAAGATCGAGTTATTTTGAAAGAAAAATTTAATTTATGGCTGTTTAAATATTTTCTACTAACTAGTAGCGTTCAATTCACTAAAATCAACAAAGTAGCTACGATAAGAATAAACATAAGAATAAACATAAGAATAACCATACGTTCCTTCATTGTAGAGATAGGAACAATTTGACCTGTGACGTCACAGCAAGTATGCTACGTCACACAGCTTTTTACCGGAAAAGGGAAAATCGTGGCCTGGGCAAAAACCAGGGGTATGCGCGTATTTAAAGCTTAATATGCACGCTTCCCTGGACACATCCACGGGCCACGGGGATGGGAACCACGGCTCGTAACAACTCGTCATTGAAAAAATAAGTTGTATCATTTTCCTCATGTGGAAAACGTTGTTTTCCTTAGTTATATTATTTTCTTACTTTCCTCATTTATTAATGAAGTTTATTTTTGTATAACAATAATAAAACAAATAACTATATACAAAAGGAAATTAAGTCGGTGGTAAAAGCTTTGGTTCGACAAATAATTGTTTTGCGCTAAATTTTTCTACAATTATAGCCGCAGCCAAATCACCCATCACGTTCACTGCAGTGCAAACTCTATCTCTAAATTTAAAAGTAAAATTTACTACAAAATTTTAATCCTAATTAACAGTATAACTTACAATAACCAATCCATAGTATAAACATAACCTATTAAATCCAAAGGCACTCGAATAATAGTCATAACCATAAGCATACTAACAATTCCTGCTTGAGGAATTGCTGCCGCACCAACACTGGCCAGTGTTGCTGTTAGACTAAAAAATTACATGAATTATTCATTTTTAAAAAACATCAAAACATTAAAGAAACCGAAAATCTCACCAAACAACAAGATAATCAGCAAAATACAACTTTCTTTTGGCAACTTCAGCAAGAAAAAGTGGCCCTATAGTGTTATAAAGGGCAGCACCGTTCATGTTTACAGTAGCACCTAATGGAATAACAAATCGACTAACACGAGGGTCAACGTGATTGGTCTCTTCAGCACAACGCAAAGTTGTAGGCATAGTTGCAAGACTTAAAAAGAAATTTAAAATTAGTTTTAAAGTCACTTTGAAAATGGCAAACCAACACAACATGCAAAATTTCTACAATGTTCATTTTGCAGATTTTTGAGATTGACCTTGATGCAGTTGCAAAAGCTGTGGCCATCACAGGAGTTGATTGAAGCAAAAACCGAAAGGCCAATTTTCTCATGAAAATCGTGTATATTACAGGTGTAATTATTAAGGCTATAATAAGTAAACCAATCAGACAGCAAAGAGTATACAATCCAAGGTCTTTCAAAGCTTGGTGGAAATCCTCCACTTCTATTACTTGCCCCAAAATTAAAGAAAACACACCCGGTGCAGAAACACTACGCAAAGAAAATTTTTTAAAAAGTCAAGTAGTCATGGATGTAATGGAGAGGCTGTGGAATGGCTGCTATTGCATTATTCTAATCAGACAGCAAATATACTCATTTCAAGAGTTTATTAATTTAAGTGATAGTGAGTATCTATTTAAGCTGTTCCACAATCTCTCTGATGAATAGTCATTACATTATAATTAAAAATGTAACATTGATGAATAGGTCGTTTACGTTTTCTATGAAATCTCTAAACAGTCGGACGTTTTCACCCAAATAACCCATTGACATGCCAATGGCTGCAGAAACGACTATTAACCCAAGAAAATTCGAAC
Organism: Pachymerium ferrugineum; assembly: GCA_034686365.1. Classification (NCBI taxonomy): domain Eukaryota; kingdom Metazoa; phylum Arthropoda; class Chilopoda; order Geophilomorpha; family Geophilidae; genus Pachymerium; species Pachymerium ferrugineum. The sequence continues at coordinate 55,300 of JAQGAS010000041.1, forward strand.
TTGGATCTACGTGATCAACTTTGAAGTCCCATTCACTTGTGGGTATTGCTGTAATCATAGAATTTTTCATCACCTTTGAAAGTTCTTTCTGATTGAAACGCATGCGGTATTTAAGTCATTCCAAAAACACAATAGAAAAATGATACTAAATAGTGTCACCAGCTACGAAACGATATATAGATATATAGTAACCAAATAGTAATCAGTCATAAAAGCAGCAATGAACTTAACACAACGGGAGTAAAAGGCCATTAAATGGCAGTTTTCTGTGAATCATTATTTTTGTCACTGCAAATGGTTGTGCAACGAAAACACATGACACAAAACAAGATTAACCACACAACTGCAACAAAAACCTGTAATTGAGAATTGCACAAAACTGAGCAACACCCAGTAGAGACACAAATAAGACAAATAAAACTATGAAAAAAATTTAAATGAAAAGCTCAATACAACCAAAATGAACCAAGGTGGTATTAGACACAATAAAAAGCTAAGTATGGCTCTTGAAACAAACTTGGATTACTGGAGCTGCAAGAGTGGCCCACTGAAAGTAATCGCTCCTACACTAGCAAACTTATGGACAACTCATCTAAAAGAAGATAAGGTAAGTAAAGCAAATGAACCTTCAGAAGTCAACATTATATTTTAGAGATTCACAGTTAAAAGCTTTAACATTACTTTTTTGTGCGGAAGACATTTAACTAACAAACTTTAAATATGCAACATTTCAACAAGCATTATATTGTACTGCTTACTTTTATTTCCAGGCGCTGGTGGTATCAGAAGGGTCGTATGCTATACATTCAAACAAAGGTTTTATTAACTCTCATAAAAGTGCAAATCAATCCAACTTACAGAATGAATACAAGCTCCAACTATATTTGATGGAAACATATTTCTGCAAAAGAACAGACATAAGAACAATAAAAAGCATTACCTTTTCTATATTTGTACCTGATTATATCCAGAAAGGTATCTTCCACTGTCACTTCTCTTGGTTTCATATCTGTAGGTTTTGCCATAGAAGATCCTGCACCTGGTTCTATCGCCAGAACAATAATGCATCCCAAAATTGTGGAGAGAAAACTTGTGCCAAAAAAATATAAAATAGTTCTTAGTCCAATAAGTCCAGATGTCTTCATGTTTAAATGGCCCAATGCGGACATAACGCTCGTTGTAAATACAGGTATAGTAATACACTTCAACATCCGTAAAAGAAGTGAGCCCAAAAATCCTGCGTACATCTTTTCTCGTTTGCTGTAAGGTTCTGGTCGTAATCTCATTAATAAACCAACTATAAGTCCTAAAATGATGGCAACTATAAGGGTAACCACGTACAAATTTTCTTTTAGATATTTTTTTAGTCTGAATACGAATGGTTTGCCTTCATCAGAAGAACTGCAAGAAAAATGTAATATTTCATATTTTGTTAAGTTCAAAATAGGGAACGTACGTTACTATTACGCGAGAAGTACTTTCTTGAGCCATTTCTTCAAATTAGTTTTAAAGTCAAATCTACATAGTCACTTAAAGAGTGTCATAGGTTGAATGTAAGTAGCTCTTTGTTTGATATTGTTAACTTAAGGTTTCCTTAGTAATTTTTTTTTTGTTTCATTCATTGTCGACGTTTTTTATTGCAGCCATTTTCAAACAAGTGCTGAAATGAACTACACATTTCTGGTGGCGTTAAGCTTTAATTTTCTTCTTCTTCTTATTAATATATTCCTACACATATCAAAAGAAAGTAATACTATAAACATATTAACAACTAAAAAAGCAGAGTGAATTTTTACCTAGTTGCGCTCCTTCTTCACTGGTGCGGGCAGAATGATTTTTGACAGCCATGCAGCTCATTTTGTAATAATTAAATAAATATGCAGATAGCAATCGTTTGATGAATAGTTATTACAGGTAGGTTTTTGTAATAACCTATGCATAGACTGCATATGCTATGCATAGACCTATATAGCTCTACGCTCCATGCTGTACCAACTGTTGCAGAGAAATGAGTCTTACTCAAGTGATTAATACAGTTTAACATTTTAGCTAGCCAATTGACACTAAGCCCATGCATGACAAAATAAACAAACTACAGTTCCAGATCCTGATGTGTAATGTCAATAGTAGGCACCCTTGTGCTATAATCCTGCCATCTAGTTGCCGCTTGTTTGTTAAAGTATCCGTTTTTAGAACACACAGCAACCTGTACTGCTTTTCTTTGCTCTTAACAAGCTCATATTAAGATTTTCATATTGTTTAAGTTTTCTGTACACCACGTCGGCTGTACACCTAGTAATTTTTCAACCATTTACAAATTATTCACAAGTTTCCAAACAGCTGGAGAAAATTAACAGGCAAATGATTCGTTAAAGTACCTAGTTTTAATTAGTATTAAAATGATTGTATAAACATTTTACAATTTGCTCCTCTTGTTTAAGAATGCCATTACAGCGTCTAAACAATCTTGAGATTGCCATCTCTCAGATAAATTTTTGCACTCCTCAGCATTTACCTTATTCAACAAATCTTTGTTACTATTCCGAAACACTTGTTTGGCATACTGCAGTGACTATAAGCAAACGAATTAACGAATAAGCTACAGTTAAATATTTTCCCGTTTTATTCTTACTTTTGCAGGTAATTTACTCATGGAGTTAATGCGAGCTGCTATCTCCTGTTGAAAACTATATTGCGGGAATACTTCCGTAACTAAGCCCCGTTCATAGGCCTCCTTAGCGTTTAATTTCCGCCCAAGCATTAGCAGTTCATTTGCCTGGAAGTAGTGACGTCAAAATTTTGAAGTTCCTTAATCATATCTAAATTTAAAAAGACACAAGCAAAGCAGATGTGCTCTGTGCATACATAAACGCGTATTCGTTGTAATTCGTGACATTTCTTATAAACTTCTTACAATTTCATTGGTGGAGGTATAGAAAGCACAAAAATTATTTTTGGCCAAATCTCTTAAATGTACCACATTCAAATTTGATAAAAAAATTAATGAATGTGGCGCACTATAGATAAGGTTTGTTATTAGATTGAAGAGCAGATAGCATTATGAAAGGACGTTGGCAAGTATGGAACAATAGGCTAGAATTAATAATAAATTTCTTAAAAAAGGGCAGTGCCCTCACCTTTACTATTGGAAAATCCATTATAGGGATACCGAGGGCGGTAAATGCTAATAAAAATATCAGTTTGTGTTCAATGACACAAAGATTTGAAAATAAATTTCCTTAGTTTTGGATCATTCTGAGAGAGAATTAAAGGGATCTAACTAATTCGCATATTTACTTTTGCAGGTCCCATTAACATAGGAAAGATGTAACTTGAACACCCTTCAGGAGATTGACCTAAAGCAGCAAAGGGGGTGTGAAATGTAGCCTGAAAGCATAATTTATAAATTATTCCACTATAAAGTTGATGAATTTATTTTAATATTTACCTGATCTGTCGCGTAAACAAGATCGAACATACCCAAGATAGTTACAGCTATCCCAACTGCTGGCCCATTGATCACCCCTACCAGTGGTTTATTGAATTCAATATAACTAGCTATATACTTTCTACACAAAGAATAGTTTCAAGTTCAACTTCAGCATACAACAAACATTACTACCTTAAAAGTTCAGCTCCTTTCACTGCATCAGTTGACATATCTCCAGTCGACATGGTAGCAAAGTTTGATAAATCATTTCCACTTGAGAAAAAATCACCAGCACCTATGCGTTTCATTTAGCAATAACAAAACAGTGTGTTATAATGTTAGAATATTATTTACCAGTCATAACTGCAAATGAAATATTTGGGTCGTTATCTGCATCTTGTAAAGCTTTAGGAATTTCTTCGTAAGCCTAAAATTTTATGACGTAAGTAAAATAAGTTCAGCACATAAGTTGATGCAATAACTAGGTACTCTAAGATCCAATGCATTTTTCTTGTTTGGTCTATTAAGAGTAATTGTGGCGACACGATCGGTTTTGGCATACAAAATGCTCTGAAATTCGCCACTAGGAGCTGCTGGTTTTGATGCTGCGTCCGTGCTACTTGATCCCTCATTTCCCGTTAACCCTTTAATTAAATTTACGTATTGCAATTTAGCTTCATCCTTTAGAAAAGAAAATGAACTCTTAAATTTTATAGGGATTATATTTTTTTTGAGTGTATATACTGGACTCATGTCTCCTAATAAATTCCAGGCTTGCCATTTGGCTTTTCCAACGAAATCAACCATGGACGGTTTAGGTACGTTGCATTTGCCAACTGTCGCCTACAGAAAATTTATTAATATGAACTAAACTATTCTACTAACTGTAAATTCTATTTACCTGTTTGAATAAACCGTAAATTTTCAGTTTCGCTTCATTTCCTGGATCTTGTTTTAATTTTTCCAAAGCTTTCTTCGCCTCTTGAAATTGAGCGTCTACGTCGGATGACATTTTCCTTACTGACATATTTACTCGCGTCAATTTCCGTAGTTCTGTAAAATATATGGAATGAAATTGGAGAGAGAAGATTGCTTAAGAGTCTACCTCCTGTCAAGTTTATTTGTATAGCTCGGGAATACAATACTGAGGTGAATGCACTTCTGATCATTCTTTAGTATTCATTAACAATCAATAACATTAAGAATTTACGCGCGCATGCGCAATAAAAAACCTTTGGCCTTGGTACTCATGGCCAACAGTTACAACAAGCCAGTTGTTAATTGGAGTTCTAGTATTATAAAAACGAAAATTGCGTTTTAATAATTTAAAATGAATGAATTTATATTACAGTTGATGAATATAAATTTAATAAACCAAAAAATATATTTCAAATATAATTATTAGGCCTTGGTCTTGGTTTAGCGCGCCGCCATTATCCCGTAGGTAAACCAATAATTTTTATTATCATTTTTCAAACCGAAAAATTAAGCATGAAAAGCGTCAAAAAAATTTTAAAAAATAATCGCCCTTACACGTAACCTCAATGTCTTAATTTTTAGAGGAAAATTTCTCTTAATTAAACGCCAACTATTTCATAATGTTAGTGAAGTTTACATGACAGTGGGTTTCCATAACGGGTGACTTGCTGATATTAGCGAGTTTTCAAAAATCTGCATAGATAAATGATTCAAAAATTATTAAACTTTCCGAGCAAAAAAGTATCGTAGAATTTTATTAAATTATTTTAACAACTTAACATCAAACCGTTTTTTTATTGTCCGGCTAATTTTACAATTGCCCCATCGAGCATCGTCTGACTGCTCGGCTTTAAACAACTCATTAAAACAAAATATTCGGCTACAACTCGGCGGAAACCTCACTATTTTGAAGTTAAGAGGGTTATAACTCGTTGAAGGTCGAAAACAAACTAATAAAAGCGCGCAAATTAACCCGCGCATTCCAATGGTAGCCATTTTGTGTTGAATAAAAATTGTATTTAATAATATATATTTTATTTTTAGGATCTTAAATAACAACCACTCAAGTTTTCATACCGTACCAGTGTCACTTTTCTACAACTTAACAAAGGGACCACTTAAACGTATTTTTTCATAAACCAGAAATGTTGTAATAAACATGTCTGCTGCATCAAGTAAACCAGCTCAACCGGATCAAGAGGAAACTTTAAATTCATCAGATAAGAAGAAAACATCTAAAAAACGAGCAAGTGAAGATTCTTTTAAGAATTCAGATGATGATAACTTAACTAAATGTAAGAAAAGAGTGAAGGCAAATAGTCAAAAAGAAGATGAAAAATTAAACATACGTCAGATAATGACTATGAATTTACGCGAAATGTTGAACAAAAAGAAAATACTAATTCCTGCTTCTAAAGCCAAAAAGAGTACAGAAACCGATGAAAAGAAATTTGATGATTCTACGGATGCATTTCCTTTTCTAAGACAAACTTTCTCTGGAAGAGTCGTCAAGAGGACGGAATTAACGTCAATGAAAGAATTTTGGGTTGCGAGACCGTCAAGAGCCAAATCTACTTCACCAAAACAAATGCATGAAACGGTGGTTACAAGTAAATCATCCAAGTCAACAAGAAGAAATAGCACTGGGAATTTGAATAGTGTGAAACAAGAATTAAAATTCAGTCCAGAAAAACCACAAGAAGAAGCTTCAAACAATATTAATGGTGATTGCAGCCCGACTATTGATCAACCTGTGGAAGAATCACCAAAACCAAAAATTGAACCTGATTGTATTGAAGAGAAGACTGAAGATGTTGAAATGTCAATAGATGAAAATGCACAAAATAGTTTACTTCGAATCAAACTTGACCATGACTATGATAAAAAGAAGCCAATATTTCCAATGACATTTCCCGAAGATAAAGAGTCAAATGAAGAACTTGTAACAACTATTGAAAATATTAACATCAAACAGGAAGTTGAGAGTAAAGAAGAAAATAATGATGTGGAAAAGAGTCCTGAATCAAGTAAAAAAGAAGTGAATGAAAATGCAAGTAAAAAGGAAGATTCCAGCCGAATCCGAAAGAAAACGCGTTTGTCAAGTGAAGTAAGGACTCTAATTGATGAGTCAATTAAAGCTACTAAAACTTTGAATATTTCCACCTCTCGGTTACGTAAACCACGACCTAAGTTACGGAATAAACAAAGGAGAACTGAATGTGAAATGTTGTTGGATATGTTATCCGAAAATCCTGGTCCTGATAATTTGATTCGAATTAAAGGCAGAAGCGTTGTGAAGCCCATTGTGAATGGCTCTCCCACTGTGAAAACCATTTCAAAGCCAAATACTAAAGTTCAGAAGGTTAATTTATTGGCAACTAAGGGAAAAGACGATACTGCCATCAACTCAGACGCTAATGATAGTGGGGGTTCGCCGGAGTTTCAGGTAAAACTACGCGCAAAAAAGCCGGTGACACCGTTGGTAGCTAAGAAAAAGAACAAAGCTATTCAAATGAAATTGAAGTTGTTAAAGAAGAAGAAAACACGGCTGGTAAAAGATGAGACTGTTGTACATTTGCCTACAAGCAGTATCAAAAAAGTTGAACCTAGTGAATGTAATACTAGTAAAATAGACAAGACAATTGTACTGCAGGATTTAAAAGAGAAGATGAAGGCTAAAATGGAAAAGTCTGGCGTATCGAATGTGAAGAAGGCTTCTGGTTGGAAAGTTGCCAAAGTCCAATTCCCTTTGTCTTATTATCCAACACTTGGAGATGGGAATGAGTGGAATTTAAGGAGACCACCTGGTCGACCAAGAGTTCATCACAATCCCCAACTGCCCAAACCAGCAAAAGTATCACGCCATGGTAAAATACTAGGAAGACCTAAGAAAAATTCAGGCATTGACGGAGAGAAATCTTTATTGTCATCTGGGAGTGCAAAATTATTATCTAATATTAATACAATAACCACAACGAGCAATCAATCGCTTATAGACTCTAGTAGTTTTGTTTTACAAGTACCTGTTCTTTCTTTGGGTTCCAATCCAACTTTACAGAATAAATATTTACTTCAGTCTAACTCAGTGGTATGTAAAGGTGAAGTGAACCCAACAGAGAAGTCGTCTGAAACAGATTTTAAAGACTACAGCAGACAAAGAAGTAGTCAAAGACAAGCAGAAAGTACACACAAATACAAAGAAATAGCCGTGAAACTTCATAAGGATTTTGGTGAAATTATTTTCCTACCACAAAGCAATCCCAAGAGTGGCTTGACTCCACAGGTATAAAATTAGGGACCATTTTATCTTTTCTTATTGGAAATAACTGGGTTAGGTTTGTGGTAAGGTAGTTTTGCTTTACATAATCTAAAAGTCTCTTACTATGTATGCAATGGGAAGAATAGATATGTGGTCCCTCAATTATATGCAAAACATGCAAGTACTTACATTGCATTATGATTTTAGGTATTCAAAGAGTTGAAAACAGCTTTGGTAACTACAGGAAAGGATTCTAACTGCAAAGTGATTTTACTGCATGGATCTGGAAATGTCTTCTGCTCAGGTGTTGATCTAGCTTACCTTCTAAAGGATGGAAAAGAACAAAGACAGAAAGCAGCTACGGAAATGGTATCTGCAATGAGAGAATTTTTAAGGTCATTAATATCATATCCTAAACCTGTGGTTGTTGCTGTGAATGGATCTGCCACTGGGTTAGGAGTTGGACTCCTTTTATTATGTGACATTGTATACGCTAGTGATAAGGCTACTTTTGAATTGCCTTACTCTCAATTAGGACATGTACCTGAAGGTTGCGTATCAGTTACTTTACCTAAGAATATGAGTATGACAGTGGTGAGTTCCAAAAATTTGAAATTGTAGTTATGTGAATTAAAGTTTAGTTATTTTAAAGGTAAATGATCTTCTACTTATGGGCCGACGACTCACTGCCACAGAAGCTCAACAATATGGTTTGATATCACAAGTTTTTTGGCCAAATAATTTATTGGAGGAAGTTGTCCCACGGGTACAGAAGTTGGCGTCGCAAAATGGACATGTGAGTTTTGTGTTTAGTTTTATCCAAATTAATTTTTCAGTTAAATTTTCGCTATTAAAGTTGAGATACAATGCTGGACAATGGTCCAATAGAGGTTTACCCAAGGCAAAATTTCATTCCAACTAAACTTGTACTGAATTGATAAGTGTTAAGACACTAATGTTAATACAGTTTGATACAGTGGATAAAAAAAAATCTAATTACTTTGAATTCTCAAAGTAGGGGTATGGGACTTATATATTAGGGTTTTGCTCTTGAACTCTACAACCTACAATTTTTTTTCTCATGCAATACGCAGTGATGCTCAAGTTATTTTTTTTGTATTTAAACAGGTTATGGAAACAACTAAAGCCCTTCTTCGTCAAAAGACGAAAGCAACATTAGAAGCAACGTTAGAAAACGAATGCCAGCTTCTTTTGAATCAGTGGTGCCAAATGGAATGTCAGCGATCTATGAAAAGTTTTTTGAACACTTAGGTACCTGATAATTTGTGCGACTAAAAAGTTTTTCGTTCAAAAACGATAACCAATTTCACTGTATACCTTTTCAAATTTCTATTTATAATCAAAATGTCAGATAGGTCGAACTTAGATTAGGATTAGGGAAGTGTGTACAGTTTAGGTGTTACGTGTGGAGTTACAATAGGTATTTTACGTCCTTTGGTTTTTTTGTAATAACAGCCATTCGACAAACATTGCAACTAAGACAAGTGTTTGAACATGCTCTGTACTACAGTTTAAAATAGAAATTTTAAACTAAAAACACCTTTACATTTTGTATCATGTAGAACAGGATTTCTACTGAAAAAAAAAAAATTAGTTAATCTATTATATTTTTAAGCTCGGTGAAATGTTTATTTACTAAAATATTTTGTAAGTTTTAATCAACTTCACAGGTTTCTTTTTGAAAATTAAATTTATTGTACAAATAAAAGAATTGAATCGAATAAATTTTGAAGGTTTTTTTTGTTGCATTTTATTGGTAGACTGCATATATCGTATTAAAAAAGAAACTCTTAGAAGAAAAGACAGAACGAATGAAGTTCGGCTTCCTTGCAAAGTTTGATTGACGCAGGGCAGCCATTTTTCCATTAGGGGCAATGCGTCGTGGGTGTGTTTAATATTAAACTACTACTGTAGATTAACTATAGTTTAATCAGAAACCTATATATAGGTCTATGGTTTAATGTATTAATAAAAGGCAGCCATGTTTGATTATACTACGTTTTGTTATTTAAATACTTATTATTTCACTCAATACAACTCAGGTATTATGAAGCGTTTATGCACTCATCAAGTAACTAATGAGAGTCGATCAAAAAATGCACAGTTCCTTCACTTAATTAAATTATCAGAGGATAAAAGTTTAATATATATAATATATAATTTCCAGTATATAGACAAATTGTTTATAGGTGTAAATTAAATATATCACATTGTACTTACCTCACAAAACTACAACTTGAATTTGCTCTTTCCACAATTGCTTAAACTGACGATCAATATTCTGCAGTAAATTGTACACTATACAGAATTTAGATAACCCTTCTCACAAAAAACAAAACCATATACAAATAAAAATTCTTGTGGTTAAAAACAATATTTATAATACAAATTTAATTTAAATTAGCTAACTATTAATAAAATTCTGATTATTATTAATAGTTCCACTAAATGTCCACTAATCAGGTGAGCAATAAAACAACATAGACCAGCTATGCGCATTAAAATAACAATTATAAATAACTTAAATACCCAATATGCACAACATTGTTTGATATATACAGTTGATATTATTTTTTTCATGTATTATAACCAAAATGCACACAAAACCAAACTTCAAACCATTCATTAACGTAAAGGGTTATAAATCTGAAGTTTCATTTTTGACTGCAATTGTTAAATTATTGATTACTAAATCTGGCAGTGACAAAAAATATTATAAATATTACAACCTGGAACGCAATTTTTAAAGGGTATATAATTGTTAACTTTTAAAAACATTGCAGCAGAAAATAATATTTTCTACTTCACAATTCCATCACAGACACCATTCAAATTCCAATTGAGACTCAAAGACAAGTGGGAGTTAAAAACGTGCTAACTAACTTCGTTTTCTTATAACACGAAGATAAATCTTACTTAATAAAAACAAAGAGAAAATTTCCTTGCATTTGATTCTAACAACAAATTCGACTTAACGTAAATCACTGTACATCATTCGTTTTCGATTCCAGTTAACTTTGGTTAATATTGATTATACTGTGGTTGATTTTGAGATCCTTGTGCAGCCATTCCTGAAGTGTATGTGGCCTGCTCTCCAGGCCTCAACACTGTTGATTCATTAGCAGATGCAGGCATTGGGTAAGCAATTCCTCCAGACATATTGCCAGATTTAGGTTGGGATGTTACTGGTGATGATGCTCCTCCAGCATCCTCATCATCGCTGTACATTTCCTATGATAGGAAAAGTACATGTCATTTTGCCCATTGTAGATTCAATACCTTCTTGCATTGCTCTGGAATATTAAGGAGCTGAGCAAACTAATTTATATCTTACCTTTGGAAATGAGAAATGTAAAGTAATGACTGACTTATTATGCTATTATCGTTTTGCAAAACAGTTACTGCAGATACTTACTGCAAGCTATTCCGCCTTCTGAATTAATTACTTAACAAAGTTACAATTGCACTCTTTTTGATCTCACAAACCTTTACTTTACTTTTTGTGGAACTTAGAAATGACAACATTATTTGAGTTTTCAGCCTTACCTTTGGTTTGTCATTTTCTTTGGCCATGATTCCATCCTGAGTGTTCAAGTTTGCAAAATCACGCTATTCATGCAGGAAGGACACAAATAAACAACTTGTCAAAATAAGAAAACTGAACATGCTAACAGCATTGGCCATAGTTTGGAAACTGATAGAAGAAATTACAACTTAAAAAGGTCAATAAACTTTATTACGGGAAGTAATACTTATCCTGTAGAAAACAAATATTTAAAAAAAAAAATTTTATGCTTACTTGAAGGTTGTGGTAATCGCCGGTATCTTCGGGCGGACGAGGTTTGCATTTGCCGCAGCAAAAGTTGCAACAGCAACAAAAACAGCAGCACAAGTAGCAGCCAGTGAGAATGCCGCAGATAAAGAAAAGGGCCTGAAAAAAGTATCGAATATTATTTAACAACTTTTAGAAAGTTTCCAAAATAAAAATATTAAATACATATTTCGGGTTTCTCAGATTGTTGAATTGTAAAGAAAATCGCAATAGTAAACGAAACCATTACATTGAAATACACTTTTGGAATAAAATTTCGCTTGATACCTGAATGTCATGAAATAGTACTCCCTCGAGCCATATAAGACAGCTGCAACCATATCCATTCAAATTTTTTCTAACAGTCACATTTATTTATGTTTTCAGAAGTTTAGTAATGTGTTGTATATGTTTTGTGTACAGCCCATTACTTGTTTTCAACCATAGCCTACATATACAGTAGGCTATGACATTTCCTTCTCACTCGCTGAATTATATAAAATCAGTGTGTTGGTCAAATGCCCAATCAGGAATGTCAGAGTGGATAGCATTCTGTTGCATGAATTTAGATTATCTGTTATCACAATAGCGACTATTCAATTACTTATTCTCTCCTTCCTATTTATGGTAATTGAAATGTATTGAGTTTTGAAAATTCTTGAAAATCTTTAAGGTCCAAAACTTTTGTCTTTGCAGTATTTGAAGCTAGTTTGAGTTGTTATAAAAACAGAGGCAACAAGAGTTGTCTTCATTGTTTGATACAAGCTAAACTAAGACAATCCAAGACATACACTGTAAACCTGACAAGTGCAGATCTGATTAACACAACTCTGAAGTTTTCCAAATCATCTACTAAGTTGACCTAACCACAGATTAATCCAACAGATTTTCAAGCTACTTTTAAGTAATTATCTAAATAATTTTATCTGTAATTTCAGTTTATTGCATCACCTGTTTACTTTACAGATCATGCTAGAAACTCCCAAACTCCCACTAGAAAACGCTTTTATGGACGTTCATTGCATTGTATTGTGAATTTTGATATTAAAACTTAAATTAAGTTACTGGACTTAAAACCAGTTATTGCAACTTTAATAGGAAGTTGGAGAGTTAAAGATTTTTAAACAATAACACTTGCCTTGCACCAGCCACTGGTCAAGATGAAATATGTATTGACATTTTCTTCTCCAAACTGCTCCGCAATATAAATACCCAAAGATCCATAGTTATCGTAAATGTTTCTTTTTGTTAGATCACTTAATATTCCATGAGCACGGTTAATTTCTTTGAACTGAAACAGAAAACATTACTCTACTACACTGCTTAAGAGTTAATTTGCTAATATGGAGTTTCACGAGCTGGTTTATAGATCTCTTTATTTACCTTTTCACCTGCATCTGGGTTATCTTGATTCTTATCTGGATGATATTTTAATGCTAGCTGTAAAAAAACAATACGAGTAATAACATTTTCATACAGTATTTAACTCAAAGCTATACCTTTCTATATGTTTTCTTAATTTCATCTGCATTTGCTGTTTTAGGAAGGCCCAACACCAGGTACAGTGAATCACCAGCTGTCCTAAGAACCATTAAAAATATATGAAACTGTCTCATTAATTATATATTTAATTCTTATAAACGAAAATCAAAACATCATTCGTTATTTTTTATACTGGAGTAATTTTAAGGCAGGATAAAAAATAATATCCGCAAATACAAAGTGGTTGATGGGTAAATAATTGATTTCACGCGGCCAAAGCAGGGGCCGGTGATTTAATTTTTCAATATTTTAACCCTCTTTACAAATGTCTCCCTGAATAAGACACTTACGAATATTTCCTAGCTGTACTCGCCATCGACTGTGGTACGTGAGATATAAATTAAACGTTAATTAAGGACATATCTACAATCAACTCCTTCCTATATAACCAACAAAATATGCGAGGGCGAAGAGCCGAATTAAACGACGATTTCACAGGACATAACGATCAGCCGCTAGGTTAGTTTGTATTTCCCTCACTAGGCGGAGTGAGAATGCAAAATGGAGGCGTCTGCAAGTGAAAACAAGTACAGTGAAAGAAATTTTGCACGTATTACTTGATTAAGTGAAAATGACAGCGTATAAGACTTTATATTTTGTTGCTCAAAAATTGCCTGCTAGTATTTTGTTTAGTCAAATAGGAAAACTTTCTTTTCAAAAAAAGCAGCTTTTATATGTTATTCCGCAAACACGAAAAATCAATTTTTCCACTTCGAGTGTGTTAAATAATGTAATTTACCAGCATGAAGAAAAAGTTCCTGTAAATGGGACGTTAAACATAGAAATTCCTTTCAACGCAAAAATATCGTCGCAGGAGGGTGCAGAAATGCATGATAAAGCTAATTTTAGAGTTAGCAGTGAAGATGCTGAAATTAAAAATTCTACACAATTTGAAACTAAATTAGACAACTCAGTTTTGAAGTTTCATGCTACTTCTAAGTCAAGTAAATTAGCTGAAACAACTTGTGAGGCAGTTATACCAATTCAATTCAGTAAATATTTATAATCAACTACTGTTGATTTGTTTCCAACTTTTTTTTTTATTTTGTTTGTTGCAGATGTAAATGCTGACATAAAAGGCCCAGGGTCTGTCAGTATTAGTGATATTGAGTCTAAAAGTGTAGCAGTTAAAACTGAGAGTGGGGATATCAATTGTAAAAGAGTTACGGTTAGTGGTAAGTTTATTTTGAAATATTGTTTAGGCTCATTATTTATTTATATAGTGTGAAACTGTGAATTTGTACAGCCAAAGTGGGAATATTCAATGTCCAAGTGTGATAAAAGGAAATATCTACGTGCAGACAGAAGGCGAAGGGGTAAACTTTACAAAAATAAATTATAACTCCTAATAACAACTAAAGTAACTTATTACAAAATAAAAAATGAATTAACTTACTCTCTGCACCTATAATTTGAAATTACTAATTTTTGCGTCATACGATCATTTGAATGCATTGTATTGCCATGAGAATGTACATCAGTTCTCTCTTTTTCCTTTCATTAACATTACCTCACTTATGTAAATCTTTGGCTATGGAATAAAATATCGTGGAATTTAAAAAAATTTAAAACTGAGAACTCAGAATGCAAAAACTGAATAACAGGAAAAATAAACATTAGTCAATATGCAATCACTAGCAAAAAAATTTAACAAACAGTTCAAAGTTTTAAAAATTAAGCCCCTACATGTCGTAGTAATGACAAGTCCTATCCCACATGATTCATAGACTCACATGATTCACAGGACTGCTGTGTTATTTAGTGACAGTCAAAAAACAACTGCGGCATTCTGTCCTCAACAGCTGCGGTGGCCTCATGCAATGGAACAGCTATACAGATTTTAAAAGCAAATTAATGCTCGACAAAACTCCCATTAAAAACAATTCAGAAATAACATTTTGTTTTCAAGGGGAATCCAGAAGAGTCAGAAATACTTTACTTATCTCAAAAGTAACTTAGTCGACGGCATTGGCCTGGCCACTAACCAGAGGCACAAAATCAGTTCTCAAGTGTTAAAAATGTTAAAAGTCTGCATTTAATTTCAGAAAATCACTGGTGCTAGATTTCAAGGCCCTCGTATACAAGTTGAAACCCAACGCGGCCCTATAGATTTATCAGCAATATATTCTGAAACATGCGAATTCAAAAGTGCTTCTGGCGAAATGCTACTGGATAATTTTCATGGCAATGGGACTGTCAATGTAAAAGAAGGAAAAGTTAAAATAAGTAAGTTTTGCAACAAATTTAAAATTACAACTTTTTTATTGAACATAAAAATGTATTACATATAGCGGGCTTAGACGGCAGCCTCCGAGCAGAGATAGGTAAAGGGGAAATTTCTGTTCAAGTTAGCAGACTAGACGGCCTCTATCTTTCTAATAAAGACGGTAAGTTTTTTAACCAAATTTCTCTATTAGAAAAATAATTCTAAGATTCATTTCAGGAAACGTGGAAGTAAAAGTTCCAACAAATCTACAAAGCCGAGTTGAAGTGGAAGCCCAAGATGTTGAAATCGAAAAACGGCTCCAAGTTCAGGGGAAATTCAAAGTTCGCGGTAAACTTCGTACTTTCAGAGGAGTCCTAGGTGCTGGACGTGGACCCATTATAATGGTATTAGCTCCAAAGGGTTTAGTACGCATTACAGTCCAGGACTGGGTAGCAAGCGTGGGTGGAATGATTCCCGAGTTTGGACCGAACGATGGGCTTAAATAACCAAACAAATAATTCATACGGAATGTTACTTTTTTTTATTTTTAATTACATTGTAATAATCATGAGTCACTTGTTTTAACAATTATCGTAATGGGTATTTTATAACTTTCATTTCAATTAACGCTAAACGTAGTAAAACCGATATAAACTTCAGCCCATTTTTAAAATGGAATGATTGTTTTCATCAGCTGCTGTCCATTGACAACAGATGTAGTAGCGAGTATAAATCTGAAACCTACTTACAGAAAGTACTGTTAATAAAACGCAATTTTTTTAGATAGAATTACTCTTACCTCTGAGTCTACCTAGTAAACGAAAGGCTGCTATTTCACTATAGGTGATCCCACCTAAAACGCAGACTAGAACAACTCGATCACTCGCTGTCCGCATAGAACTTCTTGCTGATTTTGTCGTTTTAAAGGGTTCTCCTGGTAGAAGTTTTGTGGCTTCCTCTAGACCTTCGAACCCGTCTTTCTCTAATACCTGCAACATTTCAAATTGTCAGACAATTACAAGGCATATACTCTTCCACTTCATCACTTAAATCTTACCATTTGAACAAAGTTACATATCAGTGGAATGTATGCTCCTCCAAACACGTAACCTAAATTTGTAGGATTTTTGTAGTCAAATTGCCCTTCCACTTTGGGAATTAAATTAAGTTTTCGAGTAATTGTATGGAAATTTGATTTTGCTAAGTAGGAATAAGCAGAGGCAGCAATTTTGCCCACTAGTTTGGATGAAGATGGAGTTGTAACTTTGATGTCTTGTTCTTGAAACAAACCCAATTTTGCTAGATTAAATAATGTAAGAATATGTTCATGGCCGTATGATTGAAGAAATTTTGTCCGAAGGGAATTGTAGTCTTTCGACTGAAGTCCGCCGTATGAGAGGGAGAGAAGGCACAATAGACGAAGAGTTTGTTCTATGGGAAACTTTAAAATGATAGCATCTTCGATGAAATTTATGCAATCTTGATACGAAGTTCCTTCAACACAATCTAAAAAATTTTTAAAGACTTTTTATGAAAGAAAAAATGGAAATTAGACATTACCTTGCTCGACTTGAAGCTGCTCAGACATTCGGGCATTCATTAAACACATTTTAATTGAATCACATGCACCGACATCTAGAGACAGTACATTATGCGATATAGACAAAAATGCTTTACAATTATGAGTTTGCGCAGACACACTTTAGTTGGTTTTGGTCATACAACAATTCCCCCTTGCAAGTATTAAACAGCTGGCAAATTGTAGTGATACTGTTGGAACATCGCATATTGATCAGGCAAATTTTTAGATTAATACAAATATAAACCAATGGACTAAGTCTGCGCAAAACATCTAAATGTTCAATTCAATCTTACGTAGTGATGCTGATCCATGTTGTTGTTGGTGTTGGGTTAAATCAGTTTGTACATATTGACGCACTTCTGCTAAACTCATGTTTTGCCTTTTCTAAAGATAAATTCAAATCTAGAAATCAAGCATTTACCCATGCTACTACTGAGTTACCTCTGCATGTGCTACAAATTCTTTAACTTTTTTATGCAATACTTCAAAGGCCTTCGTAATATGACAATCACGAATTTCATCAAATATCTGAAAAATGTCATGTGGTTTTACCAAACGACATCGTTTTTTTTATATGCACATACTTTATCATCACTTGTTAAGCATAACTTTGTTGCTTCTTTTTTTCTAGTTACTTCAGGGCCAAATACAACAAACCCACATTTAATACCAAACACTTCGTCCAGTTGTCCTTCATATGTTAGTTGGGTTAAAAGAGTTGATGCATAGTCAACATCTGTAAAAATACACATTTTTGTTGCTGGTAATAGTGCAAATACAAGCAAACGATCAGTCTCTAAAGTGAAACAACTTTAATTTCCCACCATTTATTATTTTCTGAGATATATCTCTTTAACCCTCCCCCCTCATAACTATTTCCAACTGACTTATGCAGCAAGGGATATGATATGTTTCACTTACCTCTGTCAATGATGAATAAATGTCCTATTTCTCTGTCTCTGTGCATTTCTTTCAGATTCCTTGAAACCACCAGTTTATTCATCAATTCAAAAACTAGCTGCATATTAGAAATAATTAAATTGAAGAAATAATTGACAAAACTACAACATAACTGGTAATAAAACTACCAACCTTTGCACCACGTCCCTGGCCGTAAACGTTTGGAATATACCCAAACTGTAATTGCACCTCAAGCAGGGCATTAGCCACAGTCTGCGTCCACGTAAAGTCTTTATTCTGTTTTATTCAAAAAAATATAAAATGCTAGAATTTATATTTATTGAATCTTACCAGGAAAAAATCATTGAAATATCCGTGTAATTCTAAACTTAATATGTCTTTATCAAACGGAATAAAACCTAAATCAAGGCTGAGTAAGTTGACATCCCCGAAAACACCTTCGTATTCAAATAACTCTTCACATACAAACAACTGATATTAAAAAAGCGAAATTATTATTTGTATTTGTGATGTAAAAAAACTTTAATTTACTTTCCTGGGAAAGAATACCACATCTATACGATTTATTCGCCGGTCTTGAGATTTGTCCGAATTGATATGGTCGCATACAATTTTTGTTTTCTCGACTGTTGGCAGCAAAACATAAATACGTCTGTAAGAAAAAAATATACTGCATTATTTTATTCGGTACATTTAAATAAAAATGTTACCTCGGGTTGCTCGTTAAATTTTTTGCGTCCAATTTAAATATTTTATCAATGCCACTTCTCTAAGATTAGAAAAAAATGATGAAACAGTAAATACTTTGTCGTACATATTTTGTATACCTTCAAAAACGATGCTCCAGCGAGAATATCCAAAGGCAATATCAAATCAGGATCGAGAATTAAATCCTTTTGCCCAGGAATCTGGAAAAAAATTGTAAATAATAACAGTTTTGAATAGCTCCAAAGTAATGTACTAACTGAATTTAATAAATATCCTAATTTCTCTCGTGATTTGCTTTTCAAACCGTCTACGTTGGGGATGCCAACAGTGGAGGCAGCCATTTTCCAATGTTTTTAACCTCTACACGGGTGTTAAATTAAAACACGTGACGTCATAAACGTAATCACACACACCTGCGAACCCGTTTGACTCACCTTTGTGCCTTACAAAGTCTTCATTTTAAAACAGAATAACGTGAGAAGGTAATTGTTTCGAAAATTAATTTTTTCATAAGGTGTCAGGAAAAGGGCATGGCAAGCTCTACACAAAAATATATTTAATCCAACAATTCTGAGACCCAAAATTTCTAAGGTGTGGCTATAAGATGGCTAACAACGAATCAAGCAGTTACCCACCTGCTACAGGTAAGGATTCGAATTATTTAATGTTATTATTTTATTAACTTTATTTTTCCTAACAGGGCGATTTATAGTGTGTTGTGTAATGGCGTTTATTACTGGGCTGTTAATATTAATTTCATTTGCAAGGTAAATTTTTAAATTACGTTTTATACTTATTAATAACTAAAAATATTATTTTGCAGTCCGTATTGGCTGGAATCATTCGAAGAAACGCATCAACCTTTCGTACGGATGGGATTATGGGAGTTTTGTTTTAATAACTTCCGATACCCGAGATATCAACTTGATCGAAAATTTCATGGATGTCATTACGTGTTTAGCGAGGAATATTTAATTATAAGAGAATGGCTTCAGCCTGGTAAATGAATTATAAATTGAGTTAAAGAGATGCAATGTTTTACAGTTAATTACGTTTATGGGAGTGGCGCAAAATAAATGCACAGAGCCGATAATTTGTTTTCTGAGCACCCATTACAGTTATACGTAATATTTTTTAAAATTTAAAAAATATTCTGAAAGTACGCACGCATATAATTTTATAATATATGTCAAGTGCAAAATTACAAATTTATATACATATATATATTTTTTTTTTTGAATTCATAATGTAATTTTTTTTCAGGTTGGTTGATGTTTGTTGAAGCCATGATGTGCCTTGCAATCTTTTTTTCACTCCTTGGCTTATGTTGTTTAGCGGTTGTTCTTATGAGGTATTTTCTTCGGTATGAATGGGTGTTCGTTGGAACAGCATTTGTTGCCCAAATTTTAATAGGTAATAATTAACAAATCTTAAATAGATTTCTTTTAAAACTTATAATTTTGATTTTGTATGTTTTTTTTTATAGCCGTGCCTATTTTTCTGGCTGTGGCAGTGTTTGGAGCTCGTTGTCAAGACAGGAGCTGGTTTTTAAATCCATTATATAACCATCCTTCATGGGCTTACGCTATAGCTGTAGTTGCCTTTTTCTTCAGTGCATTTATAGCATACCCACTATACAGAGTACGAGATAACGAGTGGAAAATATTTTTCAATAAACCTTTAATGAATTTTTTTCAATTTAGGAAACTAGAGAAGCTTGGGACCGCGAGAAGAGGAGAAGTGATAGTCGGTTAATGAGCGAAAAATCTCATTACAGATACTGAAATTTATTATTGCAGCTATTGAATCTACTTTTTTACATCAGAATCTTTTTGAATCTCGAAATGTTCAATTTCTCACTTTAATGTTTTACGGAGTCTATCTAAGTGTACTTAATTTTAATTTGTATCTTTTTTAAAAAAAAAATATGTGATATACACTGGACTGTAAACAATTTCATATTTTTTTACACTTTATAAAGTAGTGTAGCCAAACGTACAGATTTACTTATTTTTCAATACAAAGCCACTACCGTATTTTTATTTTTAAATTCGAAAATGTCAAATTTTGACTGAAGGTGTCACTAGTGCTCGGTAAAAAAAATATTCCTCCGTAGCCAACCAAATACGACGTCACGAATTTAACTTCTGGATCTGAAATAACAATTCGAATTTTCCAATGTTTACAAAAAAATTCTAATAAAGTAATTACACAGTAGAAAACGTACTTTATACAATATATACCATGTTTATATAAGTGCACAAAAAATACGAATATTCAGCCCGGTCCGGCTTACTTCCGCTGCCCCCACCATCTGCCATATTGAAAAGAAAAAGAAAGGAAGATTATTTGAACGTGTATTTGTCGCGATTCCCTCATCTAGGGGCATACATTTCTCGGCTCAATGGCAGGTTTGCCGAGGAGAATAATCAAGGTATAATGAAATTTTTTTAAAAAATGACCGCAATTATAAAATCTAGATAAATAACATCGGCAGGAAAACAGAAATGAGCTTAAATCGAAATCTTTGTAACCATCTAAAATCTTTCCCCCGGTAGGAAACTCAACGTTTGATGGCCGAACCTGTACCAGGAATAAGTGCAGTTCCAGACGAACAAAATGCTAGGTATTTTCACGTAGTTGTTGCAGGCCCAGAGGGGGTAAGTTTGAGAGGTTACTCATGAGTTAAAATGCATAGAAATTTTTTAATATATTTTAATTTCACAGTCTCCTTTCGATGGTGGCGTGTTTAAATTAGAACTCTTTTTGCCTGAAGAGTATCCTATGTCAGCTCCCAAAGTGCGTTTCATGACAAAGATTTATCATCCAAATATAGATAAACTGGGACGAATTTGTTTAGATATCTTAAAAGGTAGTTAAATGTTTTATAAGTTTCAACTAAGTAAATTAAATTATTTTTTTTTTTAGATAAGTGGAGTCCAGCATTACAAATTCGCACTGTTTTATTGTCCATCCAAGCCTTGCTTAGTGCGCCTAATCCGGATGATCCTCTTGCTAATGATGTAGCAGAACAGTGGAAAGTTAATGAAGCTGAAGCTATTAAAACAGGTGATAATTGTTTCCGTGGAGTTTGTAAAGAGGTTTAGTAAGGCTTTAAAATATAGTTTTTCCTTATACACACAAAGAGAGCCAAATTAATTTTATATTAAAAAAGTCTTACTAGCTCTACTCACAATAAATTAAAAATTATATTAAAGCACGCATTTTTTTACTTTATTCCAGCTCGAGAATGGACAAGATTGTATGCGAAAGGAAACTGAAGATGTCGAATTAAGCAACAATTTTTTTTTTCTTTTTTGTTTTGTTGGATTCCCTGGCATTGTCTAATTTAATTTGATTTTCTATTTGTTTGGTTTTCTTCCACTTTACTGTACTTCGATATCGCTAAGGGATCTCTGGCGGTTTATAACCTTCGAAATATTTATAAATGAAATGAAGAAAATATCAGAATGTAAATTAATGACTGATGAGAACACCATCAAGTCAACAAGATAATGGATGGTTTCAAGTCATTATACCAAAGCATTGTCGTTGGAAATACGCCGCGAATTTATTTTTTTTTTTGTCTTTTTTCTCCTTTCTTTTTTTCTTTCCTGTTCTCATCAGTCATAACTAATGAACTGAAAATTTACACAAGAATCGAAATGGTGCCCTGGAGACTGCCCATGTCAAAGGTCATTTGGATTATTGTCGTGTCGATTGAGAGTTGTAGCTCATTCTTTTTGTGCTTTAGCTTAAAAAAAACTGGAAGGACTAAAAACATTCCGATGATTAGTCACAAGCAATTCTAATTTTAAAAAGTTCAAAAAATTGTAAATCATCTTAATCAGATGACTTTAAGGGTTGAGGGAGCAGCATTAAATAGACGACAAGTTTATAAATTGTCTTGGTATTTTTATTTTTACTTTTAACTTTCGTTAACAGTGGTGTTTAGTTTAACAGATAATTTCAGCAATTACCTGTTAACAAATCATTACCGTTTTCCAATATCTAAAATTAAGAGGTTTTTTAAGAACTCCTCCTTTTGGTGCCTGGACTTTGGCTTGACTAACCCTCAATGCCAACCATAGATTTCAATCAGTGTAATACGAGGAGCAGAAAACTACAAGAAAGTGACAGAAACCTTTTGCACCACTGTTTAAGTATTCTGCTCTTTCCCATTGTACACAAAAATGACCTTCAATAGCAACATTTTTCACTAGTTTTATCAATCCACCAAATAATTTTTTAAGAATTTTTTTTATTTATACAAAAGTTACAAGTGCTTTTACTGTTGCTTTTTTTCTACCACAAGTTGCATCTCCTGGTGGACGGTGGTGGGCAATTAAAAGCAGCCGCAAACTCTGCAGAATTTGTTAATGTACCAGTGACTCTATACTGAACTGGGCTGTGTGGATCTTTAAGAATGAGGTTCAAAAGAGTTTCTTTCGTCCAATTAGAACACCATAACTGCATTAAATATAAAAATGAATCATGAAAAGTTAACACCTGTTTAAAACAATTTTACCTGACCGAATGTAATGAAGAATAATTGGTCTAACGTGTAATGCTCAAGACCGGGTAATCTTTGTTCTATTCCATTCTCGCTTTCCCATTTTTTATAAGCCTTTTAAAAGTTAACTAAACTGTTGGGATGACATGATGTAAATTTTGATTGATTTATTTACCATATAAGCAGCTTTTAAGCCACCATTGTCAGCTATGTTTTCTCCCAAAGTGTGATTTCCATTGACACAAATCTTTTTTAATTCATCAGGACAAAATTTTTCGTATTGATCAATGTAACATTTGGCACGATTTTGAAAATTTCGCATGGATTCTGTAGTCCACCAGCTCCTCAGTGCACCTGTTTTGTCATATCTTCTACCTTAAACACACAAAATTTAAGTTAACAACTTTTTGGTTGTTAAAAAAATTACCTTCATCATCAAATCCATGGGTAATTTCATGTCCAATAACTGAACCAATTCCACCAAAATTCATTGCCATTGGCCTGCCAGATTTATAAAATGGTGGTTGCAGTATCCCAGCAGGAAATGCTGTTTTTGCCAAACACTTGTTTAGTTTAGATTAATAACGTAAGGAAAGTATTCATTACTTATTGAATTCAATTCAGACACGTAATAGGCATTGACTGTACTAGGACTCATGTACCATTTAGTTTTATCCACAGGCAGTTGTCTTAAAGAGCGTAACTCTTCTCTTATGTTACCCTTTGCTGCGTTGGCCATGTTTGTGAAATAATCAGTTGAGATGGAAATCTTACAGAAAATCTTATGAATTCAATATTCAATAAACACCGATGATCCCTGGCGGTTCTGAATATCGTCACTTGACTGCAAACCTTCCAACCAATGGAATTAAACTAGTTTAATATTCTCGACCAATCACTGTCGGGATGAGTTAAATTAGTTTAATTCTATTTGTTGAGACTTAGGAACTTTCAGGGATCATTATTTCTTGTGCGATGCAGTATATTATTTACATGTACGTAATGCAAATCCAGCTTTCCTTTATCAAGAATCCATTCAGGATATCCTATGTTGTGGATAATACTCTTTGCCTAAAATATGATTAAGTATAATGTTCAAGTTAGGCACGTTAAACTTGTATACTTTCTCAATGGCAGCCTCTTTAGTCTCATCATCCATCCATTCAATTTCTCTCAGGTTATATATAAATGATTTCTGAATATTTCTAATCATTTTATCAGCTTGAAATTTACTATCACTTGAGAAATGCTGTTGAACAAACAAATAGCCAACAGCTTTGGGAAATGCTTTGTCCACTTCAGCAACGCAAACTTTCCATCTATGGGAAGAATTGGAATTAAATATGATATTCAAAGCAACTTATCAGTTCTTAACCTTTCTGGTGGTCTTTTCACTCCAGACATAGTCATTGCAAATTCATAGACGTATAATTGGGTTTCTCTGCTTATGTGAATTAGAAGTGGCATTACATACCTCCACATCATATAGTTAGCAATTGTCCTAAGAGGTTATAATTAGATGTTCAATCGGATTACTTTTCACAATTCTGTACTAGATACTTTTTTGGTGTGTCTCTGATTATTACTGCTAACTGATTGATATAAGGTTCATCCATTAAAAAAACAATTTCACTTCCATTAATAGTAGTAACACCGTCAAAAATGATTTTAGTAAACTCAAGAAAATCGATTTCCTGAAATGAATTGGCTTGAAATTGTTGCATTTTACGTTCAGTTTCGTTATGAAAGCAAAGAATATCTATGCTCCCTTGAAGTTTTAAAGGCGGCTCACTTGCATAATAAAGAATAATGTTGTAACTGTTGCGACCAATGGAATTAAAGTGGTTGCCTTGATTAGCTAGACAAATTATGTTACATTAACTTCATTGGTTTTTGTTATAATTCTGTATTAGACAAGTGAGCCTCTTCTGTCTTCTGTCAAGGGCCATAGTAAAATTTGCTGTCTTTTAGTATTGAAATGTACATAGCCTGTTTCGTTGTGTAATTGATTTAAAGTCATATCGATGTGGAATTTTTGCTGGCGTTTAGCTTCAGGACTCATAATTGCCTGTTTTAAGGTAAAGATCAATTACTGCATTGTATATTACTGGTAGGGTAATTGTTGTCTTTTGTCTCCCATTCGTACCTGTGCAATCCGAGTTTCTAATTCAACCATTTGATCAACTTGCCTTCTAACTTCATACTCTGGTTTGCGCCCCAAAAAACGGGCCACCTTGGTAATTAATGTTTTATACGCATCTATTTGGACAGTATAAACGTCTGGTTTTATTAAATAATCTCGGCCAAAGCCTAATGCCGGCTGATCAAACTAAAAAAAAAAAAAAAAGAAAATACGATTAATTAATAAATTGATAATGGTAAAAATATGACAACTGCGTTTCACGTACCCTAATGTTATTTTCTGTTGTGTTTTTCTCATTAAAATAAACGTACATTGATAAGAAACATGACGTATCACCATTCAAAGAAGCTGGTGCTCTTTTAAATTCTGCTTCTAGTTTAGCCCAATTAAACGCTTCTCCATTCCAGTCAGCAGTTAATAATGGCCAGCCTCCAAAATTCGTTAACTCGAGCAAAACGTGCCCAATTGTAAAGTTGTGAACGATATCTGTGACGTATTATAGTGGAAAGAAACATTAGTTTAATCAGTATCAAAATGATCAGTAAGCATTGATGAGCTTTCTACCAATAGAATTAAATTAGTGTAAATTATCCGCACTGTGATTGGTCTGATGAATTAACCTAGTTTAATTCGATTGGCTGATTACACAACAGTCTAAGATTATGATCTCAGATATCTTTCATGTGAAATTAATTATTATTACCCTCATTGAGGCATGTCCGATACATCTTTTTGGCTTTCGAAACTGCTCCTGGTTCCATGCTATCAATTGATTTTGAGAGTAAATCTGATGGAATTAAATTTTCCTTTAGACAAACCTATATAAAACACCTTTTATTAAAAACCTTTTAAAATACGTGAAATTTCTTCCGACAATAAATCAAAAGCACCAAATCTGCCTTTATCAGCTGGTAGTTTATGCTGCGCTCTCCATCCATCACAAGAAAACGCATAGAAATCATCACATGGGTCAACTGACGCATTTAAATTATCCATAAGCATTTTAGCTGGAAATTTTAATACGTATTTCTTTTTTCTAAGATATTATTTTGCAAAAAAACTACCTGCGCGAACGCAATCTTCTGAGATACAAACGTTTGCGTTTTTATCTGATCTGATGTCATCTGCAAATAATATTCGAATAAGTTTGAACAGGTGCAATGTGTTTATTTCTTGAGATTTTAATAATCATTGTTCATATACCATGAGATCTGTCTCTGAAAAAAGATATTATCACCAAACAGGTGGAAAGAAAGAAAGCAACTAAGAAGTCAATTTTGATGAATTGCTGTTTTCACCAATTCCCTTGACTTCTAACAATTAATTTTGCAACAATGTGTCATAGTGTATTATTATTAAATAAATTACAACTTACATCCAGGTATTCTATTTGATGCCAAAATTGAGACAGCAATGATAAGAGCAAATGTTATCATTACAAAAACACCTAAAACAACAATAAGTTGTTTCTCTGCTTGGCTTCTTCTCCACCACCAAGAACTCCATGAGCTATCAAAAATAGAAAATATTCCAATGACCTACTTATAATGACAAATTATTTCAACTTACTCATCTGCAGCTGCTAGGTATGCCCTGCTGCTGTCCATTCTCAAAGACATGTCGAAAGAATTATAGGACGCAATGTCTAAATTTACGGAATGTCAAATGTAAATAAATTATGAAGACAATAGCTGGAGTTGATGACAACAGGTGTAATTAATGTCTATATCCTCGTGACATTTTTTAAGATGTAATTTGCAATGTAGATAAGGAAAGTGTTATTAACTATTTGATTATGAAATCCGAAAAGCTTCACTAGTTTTTCACTAGTTTTCCTATACAACGTGGAATGGCTGCTGTACTAACTTTGCCAACTGTGCAGGAATTGACCCTTGTTCAGGCAAAAGTTGGCGCAACGCCACTCCACGTTGCCGCTTTGTAAACATCTATTTTTTTGAACAACTGCCAGTTTCCTCAATTAAATAGCTTCCTTTTTCCTTCATGGACAAAGCATATTTCCACCAATTCAGTAAGGTAGTTAAAATGTTAAAAGTTAATGTGAAATCAAATGACTGCAATGCAAAATAATATAAGATTTATTCAAACGTAAAAGTTTACAAAACGAATTTCAACGTACAAGATTTTATATGGGTGTAAATATCTCTCAACTCTCCATCAAAGGATTTCATTGAAATCAAGATTTATCAGCTCTGCTTAATCTTATTTTCCTGAATTACATAACTTGGCATCACTGATTTTAAAGCTTGTTGTAAATCTTGAATAACTGCGTCAATATCATTCTTTGTAGTATCTCGGCCTATACTCAACCGCAAGGCATTAGATGCATGGGCTTCAGTAATTCCTGAAGCAAGTAAAACTGATGAATAAATACTGTTGATGACAAAAAATTTAAAAAAATTAGCAGATGCTCTCGCTTGAATAATCAAATACTTTCTTTTTTTTGGAATGGCATGCTGCACCACAACTTGCTTCCAATTGCTGACACGAATTAAGAATTTTGTAGCCCTCTAGCCCCTGCCCCACAAATGATACATTGCAAGTGTTTGGCAAGATATGAGGAAAATCATTATTCAGATGAACTTTATTTCCAAATATATTCTGTAAATAGAATTGGTGATAGAAACGGTTGTTGAGATTTGTATATTAGATACATACCATCATTTCCATTTTAAGGTAATCCCTAATTTCTTTCATGTGTTCTGCGTAACTGATTAAGTTATTGTAAACAAGGTCGGCTGCCTTTCAAAATAAATAAAATAGTAAACATTTTTTTCATGTTATCAATTTAGATTATATTTACCTTTCCCAGTCCAGCTATCATAGCCACATTTTCTGTTCTAAAAAAGTTTAAATTTTAAATTTGTTTCTTATGGATCACGGTCTAAAAATTTTACCCTGGCCTGAAATTTCTTTCCTGACCTCCACCATACAATAATGGTGTAACTGGTGTATCTGTACCGGGTTTTCTGGCATACAAAGCGCCTGTTCTTGGTCCATAAAACTGTATCAATAGATACTCAAATATTATTAAACGACTATATAAACTTTATAAACTCTTCTTGGTCATACCTTATGACCAGCTATTGTTAGGTAATCAACTCCTAAATCTTTTACGCTAACTGGTATTTTCCCAATTGCTTGAGCAGCATCTGTATGAGTTAAAATGCGAGTCAAATGTTTTCTTAATTTATTCATTTCCTTGATTCTTTGACATATTTTATCTACGGGCTAAAAATTGAGACTAGATTTAATTTTTAAATTGATACAATGGTAATTTTTTGTTACCTGGATTGCACCAGTTTCGTTATTCGCCATCATCACAGTAACTAAACACGTAGTGGGACGAATTGAAGTTATTATATCATCAACGTCAATTGATCCAGTAGTAGGGGATACCGGTACATATGTTACATCTTTTACATAAAAAAAACTTTAATAATTTTATTTAATATGTTTGGTGGTAAAATTACCAATTTTCTCTTCTTGTAATAATTTATCCAAAAATTTTACAATAGAATCGTGCTCCACATTGGTTGTTACAATGTGGGGTAAACTTTTAGTCTTGTCTACTAATGTTACCTCTTTGCAGTTTGATTGAAAATGATTTATACAACTGTGGATTACCCAGTTATTACTTTCAGTTCCACCTGAAGTGAATATAATATCTGCAATGTAAAAAGTTGGGTCAACCGGTCAAGGACTTTTTGCATCTAATTTTGGGAGAAACCATCTGCATCTGCATCCAACATTCGAGCCACATCCTCCCGTGCTTTTCTGACAACTGTGGCAGCTGCTTGGCCTATGTATGTATAAAATTGTTTATATATAGTTTACTTTCTATTGAAGAATATACCGGATTTATGCGAGCTTCCTGGGTTAGCCCAAAAGTCTTTTAAAGTTGTGGTAATGACATCCAAAACTGTAGAATCCAAGGGGGTCGTAGCGTTGAAATCTAAATAAACGCTGTAAACGTATGTACACACTATACGTAATGTAACACCAAAAAACAGTATTGAATGTAATTTTACCGATTCATTTTCACGTTATTTTATCGGTATCAATCCCTCAGAGTAACTGGAGATGCTGGTTTGATTAGTCATAAATGATGAAAGGAGGGAAGCCGCGAAGCCAAACCGGGGGAACTTAACATACTGAAATGTAGATGGCGCAACCAACGCAACTGAAAATATAATTTAGTCTTTTACATAATTAGAATATATCCTTTTAATTCGTTAAAAAATGTAATTACAACTATTATTGGGTATAGAGATTACATTATCATTACATATCACATCATTTTATAGTAAATTTACTTTAGATCTTAATAAAACAATATAAAAGATTAAACATTAGTACTCCACCGTCCACAAATAGTCTTGCTGGTTTTGATTTTCTTCACCTTCTTCTTTACTGTGCTTTTTCTTTCTGATGCATTTGGGACACGGCTTTTTAATATTCATGCACGTGTTATGGTAAACTGCCAGACAAATTTCACACTGTAAAATTATTTTAAAATATAAATATTACTTTTAAGTATTTTGAATTTATTCTCATACCCTGTATGTAGAGTCTACTTCAAACGGATATATCACTTTGGAATTATTACAAATTTCACATATGAATCCTTTCTGACTGCATAATCGGCATCCTGCTACATGTTTACTTGCAAATGTTATCACCTTTGATAACACTTGAGCAAAATTTCCTCCAGGAATTTGTTTCAGATCCTGAGTAGACCAATTAATTAAACTCTTATTGGTTGTTAAAGTAGTAAATGTATTTTACGGATAGAGCGTAAAGATGAATATGCTCGTACAAGTATTCTTTAGGCCACACTTTCTTCCGCAAGTCTTCCACTACTGATTCACGGCATGTGAATAAATAAGATCTTAAGTAACTCAACTGAGTACGCAATTTCTGAGGGAGAACTAAAATTTAATTCTTTCAACAACAAGTAGCAAATATGTAATACCAATATTTCATCCATCTCCTCTATGGCAGAATATAAGCTTGGGTTAAATTTTCTGAGATCTATTAAAGGCTCTTCTTCCATTTGCTCCAAAAAAGTTAATGTCTGTTTAGAAACTAGATAAAAAGAGTTTATAATTTCTGATATTAAAGTTTTGATCAAAATACCTTTATATTTCTTAAAATCCCAATTATGGATAATTCGTGAAGGAATTACTTGCTCATCATTGTCATGACAGTCCGTGCAGAAGTAGTAACCAGTGTAATTGCACACTCGAGGCTTCCCATAAACTAGAATTTGTTTTACTTTATGTGTTTGGTCCGAAAAAGAATTTGTTAAAATATCCTTACTCATGCCAATTGGTCTTGAACAACCTTTACATTGAAAATTCTGAGAGTTTAATCCTCTCTCGTTCTGAATTTTGCCGATTAAGTCAATCATTGCCTGAGTTTTCTATCCGTAGTAAAAGAAACAGATATTATCCTACCAAAATTACGATAAAATACAGACGATTACTAATGACGTAGCATCTATCAGGTGTCATTGTGACAACTAGTCTGATCTCAACCAATAGAATGAAACTAGTTTAATCCCTCTGACCAATCACACTACAAATAACGTCCACTGGTTTAATTCTATTGGTTTCGAACTCACCCTTGTGGTGAATTTCTGTATTACGCAAATGAGCTTTCTTTTATACCAATAATAATGTTTCCCACTTACTGAATCAATGTGTTTTGATGTAATGGAGTAATTTTTTGGAATAACTTCAAACCCACTGGCATCCATTGTTGGGTCTTCTGCAGGTGTAGTTGGAGAAGTGCTAGTATTTGCTGGGGGACTATCTCCCATCATACTCACAATATCACTAAAGTTAGGAGTTCTGATGACTGACCCAAAAACTGGTGAATAATTTTTTAAGAGTGTTTGGAAGCTCTCTAAATAAAACACTAAATTGATTAATCACATTCCTTTGAATGTGTAAAGGTGTTCACCTGATTTTTGAATAGCCATTTCACTCGTGGTTGTATTTTCAGCATCAAAAGACGATGACCACCCACTTTTCCCGAATAAACTATTTCCCATCTGTGACTGGTTATTTAAATCTTCACTAATTTCAGCTTCTGCTACACCATCTGTGATGCCTCTAATTGCATCCGAAGGGGTTTGCGGAACGGTGCTCGGAGTAGACTTTGAATCGCCTTTTCTACTACTTCCTGCTATCTGAGTTGTTTCTGAAGCATTACTAGCCGCATTTGCGTTTAAAGTGTCTATTACATCTTGCACAACTGTTTCCTCGATAGTTTCGATGTGTCTTAAGAAGTTGTCTTCTGGAGAATTAATGTTGTCAAGCCTTTCTGAATATCTGTTGTAATTGTAAATTGGCGGAGGTGGATCAGGACAAGAGGGGGGACTAGAACTGGAGGAATCGTATGAGTTTATCGGTTGACCACTAATTGCAATAGAACTTGAAGTGGCAACCATTTGGGGTCGAGATGGGATACGGGAATGAGATCCGGATTCATCGGTTAATGGATCAACTACTGAATCATTTGGTTTTATTCGTCTTCGGGTTGGAGTTGATAAATCTCCCTCTTCAGAAAAAAAGGAAACTGTAAAAAGTGTTTATGGGTAATTTCAATAGTTTATCTTTTTTGGCAAGAGCGTGCATTGAAATGATTGTCATCAGTATTCCGGTAGTGTTTTACCAATCAAGAAATTGAATTTATTAGTGCCAAAGGAAAGAACATAAATTTGTGGTCATCCTATGCCCGCCAAAACACCATCAATTCCAATACACACT
Source organism: Pachymerium ferrugineum (assembly GCA_034686365.1). Classification (NCBI taxonomy): domain Eukaryota; kingdom Metazoa; phylum Arthropoda; class Chilopoda; order Geophilomorpha; family Geophilidae; genus Pachymerium; species Pachymerium ferrugineum. The sequence continues at coordinate 87,208 of JAQGAS010000041.1, forward strand.
TTTATCACTGAAACCAATTTTTACCAATGTCAACACCTGTTGTAACTGGTTCAGGCGCTATGGGCGGCGCCCAAATACCAGCTAATACTAGGGGGTTTGCTGTCCATTCGTTTAAATTCTGTACATTGCAGTCCAACTTGAAGTTTAACAACGCAAGCGCTAAAACAAACCGAGTTAACTCAAGACAAACTAACACGTCTCTTTCGTATATACTTTCTACATATTTGCGAAAAATGTCCGGTTGCTCTTGATCCCGTAAAAAAGCAGTTTGACTGTAATAATACCTATAAATAAATTGTATTGTGAAATAGGTAATTTAGGTCGGTATTAATCTGGGAATGTGTTTACTTACTGGAGAGATTTCTTATCTTTTAGCATGGCACGTAAATAGCTCTCCAGTAATCCTTCATTCAAAGCAATACGTAGCCAAGCCTAAATTTTAAAATATATATTTTACAGTTATGTACATGTAAAAATTTAAATAGTTACTCGGCAATATCCAATATCAGTTGTGATATTTGTAAGATTTTGGATGTAGGTGATTACGTTTTTATGTGTGAAGATTAGAAGAAATGGCCAAAAATTCTAGAAAAGCAAAGCAATTCAGAAAGCAATCATGTTTCTTGATATTGAAGTTGTTATACTGGTTCAGGTATTTTATCAACATTTCCACTCAAAATGGCAGTGACTCTTCGAATAAATGTGTCCTTTAAACCGTGAATAAAAATTGCTTCAATAATGTAACATATAGTACTGGTAACTTCATCACTAAATAATAAAAATGTGAATAAAATATACTATGTGAAAACAATACATTTATTCAATACTTTGCAATGTGTTCTTGTGGTTCTATTAAATTCTGTTGTAAATTCTTAATTGCCTGACTCAGTCCTTTTGTAAGTGAAGTTTTGACGACAAATTCACGTGCAATTTCTTCGGTTGTAGGAAGCGGCAGCGCTAGTGGCCAAGATAACATTAGCGAAAAAGGTGAATAATGTACACACAAAACTACCTTTTCGCCAAACAGGACTCATTTTTCCCAAGAAAAATCACTTAACGCAGTTGTATGAACTCTAACCATCTGTGACATTTTATGTTTTGATTTTTTTTTTATTGCGAACAGCTCCACCCAACGACATAATTTATTACTAAATGCACATAAGAGCGTCATAAGAAATTTTGGCCATTGGTCTTCGCTATCGAAGTAAATAAAGGGAATCGTAAGAATAATTTATTTTTTCTCCCTTTAATTTAACATCATTTTTACCAGTAAGTCTTGAATTTTTAGTGAAAATGCCGCAAGGAGCTTTAGGTGTGAAAGAGAGAGACACTTTGTACAGATTAATTATCAGGTAAGCGTAATATATCCCGCTGAAATTGAATATAAACATAAACTTGTGCTTTAGTCAGCTATTTTACGATGGTCACCAAACACTTGCAGTAAGTTTATCAAACCTCGTAAAAGCTCACCCAGCATGTTCACCATCTGATCGTCTTTTGCATGTAGTGAATATGGGTTTACGCATTGAAGAAGGTAAAAAATTTTAAAATTTCTCCGAAGTAAATATTTTCACTACTTTTTTTTAAAGAACAAACAGAAAAACAAAAACTGAATTCCAACGTTATGCCAGGAATTGGAATTGATTTGGAGTACGAAACGGACGGTATGATTTTTTTTTAAAAAAAGGACAAATCAATAAAGTGTTTTAATTCAATTCATAATTTATATAGTTACATCAAATGCGCCTGAACCGGCTTTATACGAAACTTGCTATGTTACATCCCATAAAGCTCAATGCAGAGCTGGAGCTTTTAGTCAAGATGGACAACTGGTAGCCACAGGATCAGTTGATGCATCTATTAAAGTCATTATTATTTATATTAATACTGTTACAGTTTCTTATATTTTTTATTGCTTTCAGATTTTAGATGTGGACCGAATGTTAGCTAAGAGTTCTCAACCAGCTGACATAACTATACAGGAATCAACACAACAGAATATGGAATCACACCCTGTCATACGAACATTATATGATCACATTGAAGTAAATTAAAACCCCAGCCTAATTAATACGAGATTAAAATTTATATATTTGCTTTTAGGAAGTAACTTGCTTAGAATTTCATCCTCAACAACAAATATTAGCATCAGGGAGCAGAGACTTCACCATTAAGTTTTTTGATTACTCCAAACCGTCAGTGAAAAGAGCTTTTAAAACAATTCATGTTAGAACTTCAATTTTTTTTTTAACAACAGCAAATTTATTTTAAATATTGTTCAACTTAGGAATCAGATGCTGTTCGCGCGTTATCCTTTCATCCGTCAGGAGATTTTATTGTAGTAGGAACTCAACATTCCACCCGTTGGTTACATGAGAAGTTACAAACAATAAAATAATAATTTAATCAATATTTTTCAGTACGATTGTACGACGCCAATACCGCACAATGTTTTGTTTCTTCTATTCCTGAAAATCAACATAAGGGTCCCATTACTGCTGTAAGAAAGAAGTCGAAATTTTAAAAAAAAAATAATAAAAATCTCTTTAATTTTTTCAAGGTGAAATATTCTCCAAACGCCAATCTCTACGTCTCAAGTTCTAAAGATGGTGACATCAAAGTTTGGGATGGAGTTAGTAACAAATGCCTCAATACATTTAATCAAGCACACGATGGTCACGAAGTTTGCTCTGTTTTATTTTCTCGGAATTCTAAAGTTTGTTCAGAATACTGATGTAATTAAATGATACTTTATTAACGATTGATTTTTATTTCAGTACGTACTGTCAAGTGGTAAAGATTCTTTGGTTAAGTTGTGGGAGTTGGCCACTAGTCGATGCCTAATCGCATATACAGGTGCAGGCGCAACTGGAAAGCAATCTCATCGAACACAAGCAGTTTTCAATCACACAGAAGATTATGGTAGATAATTTATTAAGCCTAATGTTACAATATTTTGTAACTTAATTCTTGTTAGTTATGTTTCCTGACGAAAAAACAACCAGTTTGTGCTGCTGGGATTCGCGTAATGCAGCTAGAAAGCAGTTATTATCATTGGGTATTTTACACATTGTTTTTATACCGATTCAAAATTGAGTGATAGAACTCTCTTTTCTTTCCAGGTCATAATAACGTTGTACGATGTATAATTCACTCCCCTACTGGCCCAGCATTTTTAACATGTAGTGACGACTTTCGTGCAAGATTTTGGTATAAAAGAGCATTGTCAGATTAATATGCTCTGGCCACTTAAAGCGGAAATTCATTGAAAAAATAAAATGTTGTAGCAAAGTAAAGTTTTTTTAAAAGCAAAATATGATTTTGAAAAATGAAATTGAAGTTTTTTCAATAAATACATTAAAACTTAAAAAAAAAACATTATTTGAAACAATTGTCATGGTACAATTATTGCGTTTAAATCACCGGCTCATTCAAATCTGCCGCGGTTGAAAATCACCGGAAACACATGTTCCAAACGGAACTCGTGCGCAGAACAAATAACAATTGTCAGTTATTGCGCACAATCTTTGTTGATGCCGAAAAGTCCGAAGGAAGTTGTCAAACGGGAGCAATTATTGCCTTAGAGAGGCAAGAACAGATTCTTGCCGGGCGGTGTTTTTTCTTCACTTATGAGTTCTAATGGCTGCGCACATTTAAGTAGCTTCAAAGCTGCTAAAGGAACGCAGCCCTATCGTTTAATCCACTCTTCCTTCGTCGCGTGCAGTTCCATCGAGGACCGCAAAAGAAAGGTGAGATGATAATCAATCTTAAGTTAGAACACATCTTCACCTTAATCACCCTCTCTTGTTTTCCCCCACTTTACCGCGTTTAAAATAACCCTAAGAACCCGCAACAGTGAAAAAAAAATTTTAAAGGGCCTAATGAACTCTATTAAAAAATTAAAACATTCCAATTTCTCTATTTTCAGGTAGAAATTTTGTTCCAATCATCGTGGAGGTTTATTTTTATTTTTCTTGAAAGTATATTACGCAACAGGATTAAAAAAAAATTTTTACATCCTTTTTGCGGATAATTTAATTTTTATATAGTCAACATTTATAATATTTCCAGTTAAAAAGATATTAACGGTGTGAAAATAAAATTTTAGTAAAGCAGGAAAAAAACTTGCCGACTCCTTCCCTTTCATCTGCCATAACTAGAATGTCTCCAATTAACTCTTTTTAATTTGTTTTTTATTTACAGGCTCATTCATGTATATGTTATACATGTCGTCAATATGGCGCTCGACTACATTCGTGCCTTCATTGCGTCTATTTTGGATGTTACGGAGCTAAACATATCCACGAACATGTAAGAATGAAGAAACATTTTTTAGGTACGTTTAGCCCTACGTTTTATTTTGTAACACTCGATAAAAATGTCACACACAACTGAAATAGATTTTTCTCTTTTTCAGCGGTAGACCTGTCTTATGGTGCTGTTTTTTGTTTCCAATGCGGAGACTACGTATATGACACCGAATTAGAATCAATAGCCAAAAGCGACAAAATAAAGGCAGCTCGTTCTCTAGGTGAGTATATTGAGAACCCCTTGGCGGGTAAGTATTGGCTTAGAACTTTTTTAAGTTGGAGTGAACTTCTTAACAGCTATTATCTTTTATTTTTCTTTTTTTTTAGGTATGAGAGAATATTTTTGTCCATGGGAACCCACAAATTGTGAAATAGAATTATTAAAACGAAACCCAAAGCGAAAACGTATAACTGAAAATTCCACTATTGGTAATTCATATACACTTTCACTGTATTTACATGTGCCAAATCCTCCGGAACAGTTGAATCCATAAGGGAAATAATCGAAATGTGCTAGAACAAATTTTTTGTGGCTCATAGCCTTTCTCTGCAATATTCCAATTCTGCAATATTCCAATTATTGCTACAGTGAACACAAATAGGGAATATCAAATTTGAAACACTGATTCCAAGTGCTCATCATAAGTTATAAGCATTGTAATCTGCTACAACGTTCATAAGAAAATAATATTACTGCTAACATCATAACATCAATGTTGCTCATTGCTGTTGGGATGTTAACTGCAAGTATTATTAGCGAGTTTGCTCGATCAAATTGGTTTGCTTAAATTTCACCTTATGTTGTATGGAGGTTAGGTCTAGCAACAATTGTTGGCAGTGATTTTTAAAATTGTAAATATAAGCAAACGCAAGAACGTTTTAAGCATGTTACGGTGGGGTGGGGGGGGGGGGCGGGGTAGAATTAAACTTGTTAAGGGGGGGGGGGGTTTCATTAAAACACAAATATTGGGAATGAAAGAAAAAGTTGCACATTTTCGTCCATTGCATCTTCATTTCTGCTGCGTTTGTCCCGTATAAGTTAAAAGTCCTACGTTTAAACATTTATAACTTTATATACTGTATGTTTAGCAGAATATTGCAATTTTGTTTCAATTTTGTTCCCGACTATTTGTGCCGTCTTAATATACAGTACTTCAATAAAGACAAACACAAAACGGTTATAGTTTCCAATTTGTTTTAAAGTAAAAGCCAAGTCAATTCTTGACTGTTTTGGTTGCCTTATATTGAATAACATTTAACTTTCCAGAAATTTTTTTCCCCAGTTTTAACACTTTATAAAAAAGTTATTGACTAATAAATTTTAACTTAAAATACAGGCTTGCGAGGTCTTATCAATTTAGGGAACACGTGTTTCATGAATTGCATCGTACAAGCCTTGACTCACACGCCTCTTCTACGTGACTTCTTCCTAGCAGATCGTCATGTCTGCCATTTCGAGGACGATCCTTCGATGTGTTTAGTTTGCGAAATGGCTCGATTATTTCAGGAAGTCAGTTTAAGAATAAATTCTTAATAAATGATTATCTTAAACCTTCTGTTTAGTTTTACTCAGGGAATCGTGCGCCACACATTCCGTACCGGTTGCTGCACCTAGTGTGGACGCACGCCAGACATTTAGCTGGCTACGAGCAGCAAGATGCTCATGAATTTTTCATTGCTGCTCTAGATGTATTACATAGGCATTGCAAAGGTGGTTCGATTACCTTTTTTGTCAATGCAATGTTAATGTTTTGACAAATGTCTGTAGGGACAAATGGAATTTCAAATAACAACCCTCATCACTGCAATTGTATTATTGATCAAATTTTCACTGGAGGGTTGCAGTCAGATGTTGTATGTCAATCATGCAAGTGAGTTTTCTTTTCTGGCTGGTCACTGCTTACTGAATGGATTTCTTATTTTTCAGTGGAGTTTCCACGACTATTGATCCCTTTTGGGATATTTCTCTAGATTTGGGTCCTAGCCATATTAATAATGCCTCAGGGGGTAAAATTAGTTGAGTTGTCTAATTTGGTTGTGATAGGATTAAGTTGTGGATTTTCTTTCTCTTTAGATTCTTCCAATTCCAATAGTATAGATGGTGAAAGTGATGACTGCGAGCCAACTTCGCTTTTAGATTGTCTAGAAAGGTAAGAGTGTCTACAAGACTTTTTTATGTTTGCAGTTTGTTTTAATATAGGGTGTTTTCCAGGTTCACACGGCCAGAGCATTTAGGTAGTGCAGCAAAAATTAAATGCAGTAGTTGTCACAGTTATCAAGAATCTACCAAGCAGCTAACCATGAAGAAACTGCCAGTCGTTGCTAGCTTCCATTTAAAAGTAAAACATAAATTTTCAAATTCTTATTAACTTTTGCTGTTGCAGCTTAGTTTAGAAAATATATTTTTTATTTTTAATAGCCGCATTTTTTAAAAATTAATTTAATCTTTTTTTTTTTTTTAGAGATTCGAACATTCCAGTCGATTTCATAAAAAAATCTCGACCTTTATTTCGTTTCCTCAATTTCTCGATATGACTCCATTTATGTCTAGCAGACGCAATAAAAACAGTAATGGTTACCAAAATGGAACAGAATCCTCTAATAACGATAATAAGTAATATCACCACTCTTACAGGCTTTTAATTACCTTAATTACTTATTTTAATATTCAGATACTCGCTTTTTGCCGTTGTCAACCACATAGGGACAATTGAAACCGGTCACTACACGGCCTATATTCGCCAACATCGCGATCAATGGTTTAAATGTGATGACCATCTCATCACCAAAGCAAGCGTACAAGACGTTTTGGATAGTGAAGGGTAAAATTTACAATTCTCGATTAACTTTCATAACTTATTTTTTTCGTTTAGCTACTTACTATTCTACCATAAACAAATCTTGGAATACGAATGAAGACTTTTCAGTGGTTTGGTGTTTTATTAATTTTTCCAATTACCTCAATAATTTTAATGGTTGTAAACGTTATTTTTTTTTGTTTTTTTATGAGTTTATATAATTGTGCGCAAAAGAAACAAATGAGATTTTAAAGCTGATATTGAAATGATCGCATTGTTGGCCGCATCAACAGTTACTGCGGTTTCTTTTCGGCCACTTCAAAAGAAAAAAATTAAAGAGTGAAGGTAGTTTTGTTATTATTTTGACAAGCTGATCAAAGGAGAATTATAAGACTTAATTTGAATTTTCGTTTTGATTCAGCAATAATTCTCTTTAAATTTCAATGTCTTCCATTTCTTTCTCATCTGAGTTTTGTAAAACAGCCGTAGCTCCCATTTGTCTCCACACAAAAAAACATGTAAATTAGCCCAAGAATATACCATGTGATTACAAATCATCTGTCCATTCATGTGATCATTCTGCTGTAGCATTTAAATTCTGCGATAACTGCAGTTAAAATCTACAAGTCTTTCACCAATGTAATTTACCTTATCATTTTTTAAATGTAATATGTAATTTTTTGTTCCAGTAATAACGCGTTTGACATAAATTTGTGAATAGAATGCTCAAAAGATATGAGCCTATTTGGCTTCTTGCCTGATTTTTTTTTTTTGTTGATTGGATTAATGCATGAAGTGTTTTCTTATTAATATAATTTATTTTCGTATGTAGATGTATCTTTTCTTTATGAATGTACTTGAATGGTCTCCATGAAGGTATCTCGTTGCTCAATTTGAATGACCTTAATGTTCCATCTTAATGCCTTGAGAAAATAAATTCCTAGGGCAGCCGTACACTTTTACTGTGACTGATTACGTGAGTTTGTGATTTAAAAAGACACAAGCGAATGAATCTTTTTCAATTCAATGAATGTCTTCATGTTTAAAAAAATGCAAAAAAACATGTATAAGTCATTTTTTTTGGTCAATAAATTTGTGAACTTGACGGGACGTTATTTATTCATCAAAAAAATTTGGAGTATTTCGTGGCCTTCAACATTCCAAACGACATGACCATTGAGGGGTATATGACATGACAGCATTGCTAAACTAGAATTTAATCCAGGTTTTATTAGAAGCGGTGTTAAATTCAGGTTTTAGCGTTACCTTCGCCTCGACTTTTTGCTGCTGGAATTCTAGACTCTAAACTGCTGTAAATAAGATTAGTTTAAAATGCCGTCCGATCCTATTCGTGAATTTTTGGATATCGACGTGTTTATGGGCAATGCACCTGCAGCTCAACATGCAGGAGTTGCTTCTCGTTATTTCTTACCATTTTATGGTGGTTGTTTTGGTTTGGGTTATGCACTCTATAGTAACTACGCTCGCCTCAAACCCGTATACGCCGGTAACTATCGCATTAAACTATTGCATTAAAATGCAGAAAAATATTGAAATCTAATGTTATCTAATGATTTTCGTACAGGTATTCAGAAACACATATTTTGCGTGATTGCTGGCATCGCGGCTGGAGAGGCGATTTACCATCTGAAAGAATGGAAATACGCACGAAGGGATGCTCGTCTGAAGCATTTTATTGAATTACATGCCGATAAATTTGTCAACGACGGTAAATTTTATTCTGTCGACTTATAATAACATGTAGTTATATAATTTATTTTATAGAGCGGCCGAAATATAAAGACGTCTTTGAAGAATGGGTCCCAGTTCGTTAGAAATAAGAGAGTTTTGTCGGCTTTCCAAAAATATATGTTGCTAATATAGAACTTTCAGACTGTTTAGTTAATTAGTTTATTTTATTGTACATAAAGTCATTTCCTGCGCAGTCGGAAATAAAACAAGATGCATTGCATTTTGTAACGTAAATATTTCATAAGTTCATTTCAAATTTAGTTCTTTAGTTGCTCTTTCTCGTAATATAAATTTTTGTATTTTACCCGTAACAGTCATAGGGAATGAGTCGACGAATTTTATGTACCGAGGAACTTTAAAATGGGATAACTAAAAAAAAATGAAATGAATTACAGAAATGTGATTAAAAATGGTGAATTTGCGCAAATTAACCTACAAGGCTTATCGAATAACTTATACATTTGAATACCAGGTGCGAATCTACATAAGCTCCAATTGCTTATAAGTTATCGAATAAGTCCTACAAGTCAATTTGTGCAAACTCACTACATTTTAAAAAAATACTCTTTACCTGGCCTTTACAAAATTCTTTAACTTCATGCTCTGTAAGCGTTTCACCTGACTTTAAACGAATCCATGCACATAGCTCTTCACCCATTCGTTGATCAGGTACACCTACAATCTGAAATTTGTATATATCAATTCATATCAATTTGTTTCACGATATTTTTTGTACTATTCTTTACATGTGCCTCAGCTATTTTGGGATGAGTATGGAAAAACTCTTCAATTTCTCTAGGGTAAATATTCTCCCCACCACGAATGATCATGTCTTTAATACGACCTATGATTTGAATGTAACCTTCATCGTCTGCAACTGCCAAATCTCTAAAAACGTAAAACGGTCGAGTTAGTTATACGAGATTTTTAATGAGTTTATTTGTATCTTACCCAGTTCTATACCATCTACTAGGAGTTATAGCTTCCTCGGTTTTTTCAACTTCATTCCAATAACCCAACATCACCATGTATCCACGAGCCCATAATTCACCTGTCTCTCCAATCGGGACTAGCTGAAGAGTTGCTGGATCCACTAATTTCACCTGAAACATGTAAATATTTAATTTACACTCACAACTAGAAAAAAAAATTTGGAATATCCAAATAGAATTTAAAACAAATCTCTACTGAATCGGCCTCAAGTAGAGTTTTGTGCAAAATTTATTGTTCTCTCTAAGTTTCTCAAGTTTACTTCGGTGTGTTCGAGAACCGTTCCGACGGTGGTAGCCCGTTTGCTGTTTGGTGTGTCAGGCAAAGTCTGGGTTACAATAGGACTTATTTCGGTGGCTCCATAGCAAACCTAGAATTGAAATATTCTTTTGGATTTTAAACTCATTTTTAATTTAGTCAATAGGGCCACTCACACACATGTCTGTGATGTTTAATTTGGTCGTACAAGCTTTCAAAACTTCTATTGGACAAGTGGAACCAGCCATAATTCCTAGACAATACAATTTTAAAATAATAATATAAAATAAATTTCATTAATACCTGCAGAGAGACTAGAAAAATTATATCTTTGAGTGTCAGCGAGATTAAGCACGTCAATGAACATGGTTGGAGTGCCATACAGAGTTGTACACCTTTAATTTAAAGAGACAAAAGCTATATGATACATAAATAAATAGTTTTTTTGTACTTTTCTTTAGTTATCGCTTCCGCGGTGGCTTGGGCATTGAAGCTGGGAGCTGGAAAAACCATACAAGCCCCGGCCTTTAGGGCTGCCATTGCACCAATAACGCAACCGAAGCAGTGATATAGGGGCACAGGAAGGCAAATACGATGAGACTGAAATATTAATTTGTGTAAGTAGAATATAAATTTTTTTTTTAGATGAATTACTTTTTCCAAATAACGCATATTTTTACAAATTAAGTACCCGTTATTGACTATATTGAAATGACTTAATGTTGCTCCTTTCGGGTTTCCAGTTGTGCCCTAAAATGAGTTAACTGAAATTATTTTGAGTTTTTTTTAAAAAAAATCAAATTACAGCTCTTACAGATGTGAATTGAATATTTACAGGATCATCAAACTGTATTAAATTATTCAGATTTTGTAATTCCGCAAAATGTGCATTTTGCCCTGCATTTACAACATCCCAAAATTTAAACGCGCCACTATAAATACATAAAAAAAACACTAAATATGATGTAACAAGAATTTATGTAACTGACCCGAATTTTTTTTCTGATATCATAATTAAATGAGAGAAATCTTCCAACCTATAGTAAACAACGCAACAATAATAAACTCCAACAAAAAAATATTAAACAGTACTTGTCTTTAATTTGACCAGGTGAACTAGTTGAAATTGATGGCATTATATTTTTCAACATTTCATAATAATTTTGAGTTTTAAATGTCTCTGCAGCTACTAGAGCTCGAATTCCAACTTTTTTTAAACTAAATTCTAATTCTCTTGGTTGATATGCAGGATTGACATTCACCTAAACAACAATTCAAATTTAATTGACATTTAAAAAATTCATTAAAAAGAGAAAAATTCATACCAGTATTAACCCAGCTTTTGCAGCTGCAAACTGGGTAAGAATCCATTCATAGTAATTTGGACTCCAAATTCCAATCCTGTCACCTTTCTTCAACCCAATTGCGATCAATCCAGCAGCAAACTTTTCAATCTGTTGAATTTAAAAGAAAAAAATTCGTTCAAAAAAGATTGTAATATGAAGCAATACATACATACATCATATTTAAATTCATTATAAGTTTTCCTAATATTAGAATGGCAAAAAACAACAGCTTCATTCTCGCCAAACCTTTCCACAGTTTCGTCCAACAGTTGTCCAACAGTCATCCCCAATAGGGGGTCTTTCCCAATGCCACTGAAATAACTCCATTTCTTTTGCTCTGTATTTGTACTAAAGAATAGATTGAAAGGAAATCAATAGTAAGGAGTGCTAAACTGACTGCACAACTCACCTGTAGAAAAAAATAACATTTTTACAGGGCTTTGAAAATGGAAGCGAAAAATGACCTCGTTGAAACAACTTTGCGGTATTGTAGAGTATTTTTTTTGACATGATAAAGTTATCAAAATTAGAAATTAGTTGCCTTTGATTTCCGAGAAAAAGTGGAGATCAGTAGCACGCTACGTTGTTGCTGCAAACATAAATTGATAGTTTGTGAAGTGACCTTGGGTGCTTGGCAACATTCTTCCTTCTTTCAGGTGATGATAGAGATTAACTTTCTTTTATGGTCCCAAATTTGGTTGTTTTTTCATAATAAAATGGCTGTGGCTTGCGTAATGTAGGAAAGAGATAATAAACGGGTTGAAATACAATATAACTTAGTTATGTTATTTTTTTCGTACTGTTGACTGATATTTTATCATGATTTCTCGTCATATAAACTTTGACCCCTACAAAAAGTAGGCGTGACCCCAACACCGTAAGCTGGTAAAATGTAAATTTTAAAGCATTTTTTTTTTTTTTTGGAATAACATCTCTGAAACTTGGTCATATTGTTGTATTTTTAATTATTGACAAACAATAATTGAAGTTTATTATAAGAAAGGAAAACAGAAAAAGCTAATCGGGGCAAATCATGTATGTAGAGAGATCTCTCTACATCTTGTCCATTAGGGCCGAGCATGGCCGCTTTTCCTTGGTTTCGATATCTTTTCTGTGCACTCTTAGGGTGGATTGCCTCAACCTCTCAGTTCGAACTGCATTGGTTTAAAGTATGTGTGATATATGCTCTTTAAACTGGATTTCGCAATAACTGAAGTTGGTGCAACCTAAGTGACACCCTAAGTGTCATTAGGTACGCCAGTGGTATAATTTACATTATAGTGTTGGGCTTCTCTTCAGTGACTTTTGTTGTTGTTTTCAGTAATTGTGAACTTACTTATTGGTGATTTCATTCAGGTGTAACTCTGATCTTGCCTCTACTCTAACAGCTCTTTCATCAAATCTCGTATCTTTTTGCCATACTTTCCTGATTAGAACATGAAGTTTACAGTTTTACATTTAAATCCCACTGTGGCGGATTAATCTCCTGTTTTTTTTTTTTTTCTTTCAGAAATTTTATTCTGTTCGAAAACCAAAGAACACAAAGACAAGATATTTTAAGGAAAAAAAATCTTTAATTTGAGCCAAATTCTTTAATGGCCATTTCTCGCAATACAAACTTCTTAATTTTCCCTGTTACTGTCATTGGGAATGTTTCCACAAACTTCATATATCGTGGAATTTTGAAGTGTGACAACTAAACAAAATGTGAATGCAATAAATAATTAGAGCATTTTCAAATCGTATACTTACCCGGCCCTTAAAGTACGCCTTGATTTCATCGTTGGTAGCATTTTCGTCAGGTTTTAAACGGATCCAGGCACACAATTCCTCACCCATACGTTGATCCGGCACTCCTACAACCTGAATAACCATCCAAAAAATTTATGGTAAAAAATTGCATATATCTGACACGAATTTCCTGACATGAACTTCTGCTATTTTCGGGTGCGTATGCAGAAAATCCTCAATTTCTCTGGGATAAATATTCTCTCCTCCACGAATAATCATATCTTTAATTCGCCCAATGATTTGAATGTAACCTTCTTCATCTGCCGTTGCCAAATCTCTAAAAAAAGTTTTAAAAATTTTAGTGAAATCCTAATTTCCATGTTTTCATTCATCATGGAGTTATTTCTGTAAGGAAATACTCAAAAAATTTTTATCACTTCGAAGCATCGATACAGAATCACAGAATTATTTTGTGGTATCGAGTCGAGATTTGCACGAGATTGGACGAGATCCGGCCATGTTTGGACTACATACATACATGGCATCATTTCAGCCATTTTCAGTGAAATATAGAGCGATATACTTAGAAATCGTTTATTACTCTCCTTTAGAGTTAAAAATTCCGTAGAAATGTACTTCATTGAGGTACACTGAATGCTTTTCTCTCTCTTTACGAGAGCCAACAAGCAGGTATCGTTGCTCGCCGCACATATTCCACTCGCTTTAAATAACTCCATGATTGTTTTAATTTTATTTACCCTGTTCTGTACCATCTATTTAAAGTTATGCATTCTTCTGTTTTCTTAGCATCATCCCAATAACCAGACATAATCAGATATCCACGCGCCCACAGTTCACCAGCTTGTCCACGAGGTACTACTTGAAGAGTTGTTGGGTCTACCAATTTCACCTATAAAATTCTCATGTACCTCTACTACTTAAAAAATTCTAATCTTACTTCTGTATGTTGACACACTCTTCCTATAGTAGTTGCACGTTTATCAATTGAATCATTAGGAGTAGTTTGAGAAATTACGGGACTTGTCTCAGTGCAGCCATAACACACCTAAAATTGATATTAGTTTTTAATATTTATAAACTCAGCCATGTGTTTTAATTTGAAAAAAAGCGTATTATCCCAGCGATAAGACAGAATGTCGCTCAGCCAACAGATTTAAGCCAATTTAAATGATTCGCATTACTTATTCTATTGGTTTGCTGAAAAGCCGTCTGGGGACATTCCGTATCATGTAAGTGAGCCTTCTTATTTTAGCCAGTAATCAAGTGTTGTTTGAAATTTGTGAAGTTACACTTACACACATATCACTAATATTAAGCTTAGTTGAGCAGGATTTAAGAACTTCAATTGGACAAACGGAACCAGCCATAATTCCTGAAGAAAATAAGCATGCAAATTTAAGCGCAACTATAAAATATTTATAACCTTGCAGTTTAGTAAACATGCCCACAAGCCAAGTACACTATCATTTAGATTACTTAAAAAACTTACTGCTAATTCTTTAGCATTGAGTTTATCCATAAAGTCTCTGAGAATCATTTCAGGGCATGGAGCACCAGTCATTAGTCCTGAGTGCATGACGTTCAAATGTCATTCAATCATTAAACAAAACACATAACAAACAAGATTTTTCTGTCTTTATTTACCTGTAGTCAGACTAGAAAAATCATATTTGTTAATATCTGGTAATTGAAGAATATCTACAAACATGGTTGGAGTGCCGTATAAAGCTGTGCATCTGAAGAAAAATACCGTAAAACGAAAGTCAATGTTACATGTACCTTAAATAATTACATACTTCTCTTTGCTTACAGCTTCTGCTGCAGCCTTGGCATTGAAACTTGGAGATGGGAAAACCATGCATGCACCGTGGGATACCGCTGCCAAACCTCCTATTACGCATCCAAAACAATGGTAGAGGGGAACAGGAATGCAAATTCGGTGAGTCTGCGTTAATTAAATATAGTTAAATATATTCAAATGAGAAAATATACTGTTCTTAAAGGGACAGTCAACTCTTTTGACATATTGATTTTAAAAGTGTACCAATTTCTAATTAATAAAACGGTGATTTTAATTACAAATGTGATTTCCCAATCGCAACGTGAGAAAAAAACCAATAAGAGAATTGCAGCCAAGTTCGGCCACCAATTGGCTTGAAATGATTCATCGCTTGCAGACGACAGTTTTTGACTGCTCCCGTGGTAAAGCAGCTTTACTGGCAACGAATGGGCTGATAAATCAATCGTTTCTCCAACTCAAACTTTTGAATACAAACTTTTCAAAATCAACTTGACGAAATGTTTGATTGTCCCTTTAAACTTTTATTACCGTTTCAAAATAGCGCATATTTTTACCAACTAAGTAACCATTGTTAACGATATTAAAATGGCTTAAAGTTGCTCCTTTCGGGTTTCCAGTTGTGCCCTTGAGAAAAACCCGCAAAAAAATTTTTTGCATCAACTCCATCAATTAAAAAAAAAAGACATTGACTCCTTAACTTACTGACGTAAACTGTATGTTTACAGGGTCATCAAACTGAATAATGTCATTCAACTTTTCCAATTCTTCGAAATGAGATCTTTGCCCTGCATTGACAATATCCGAAAATTTGAAAGCACCACTATTATAAGGTAAGTGTTTATATCAGTTTGATGTCCTTTACATTTTATAAAAGTTATTACCCAAAATTTTTATCGGATATCATAATCAGGTGAGTGAAATCTTCTAACCTGATATCAAAGTGTTGTACACACAATTATTAATACATCAGTTAGTTTTGCCATAAAAATACTACCTATCTCTAATTTGCCCAGGAGAACTACTTTCTAGTGAAGGAATAACACTTTTAAGTATTTCATAATAATTTTGTGTTTTAAATGTTTCTGCTGATACAAGGGCTCGAATTCCAACTTTCTTTAAACTGTATTCTAATTCTTTAGGCTGGTAAGCAGGATTAACATTCACCTTTATAAAAATTCATGTTTGTTAATACTGCACAAATGAATGAAAAATTATTTAAATACCAGTATTAACCCAGCTTTTGCAGATGCAAATTGTGTAACAACCCATTCGTAATCATTAGGACTCCAAATACCAATTCTGTCGCCTTTTTTTAAACCAATTGCAACCAACCCTGCAGCAAATTTGTCAACCTATTGAAATAATTAACTGCAATTAACACATAAACAGCAAATAAGCAGCATTCACATCTTGTTTAAATTCAATGTAGTTTTTTCTAATGTTAGAATGGCAAAAAATAACTGCATCTCTTTCCCCAAATTTTTCTGCAGACTCATCTAATAGTTGACCAACAGTTGTTCCTAGCAGTGGCTCACTTCCACATCCACTAAAATAACTCCACTTTTTCTGGCCTGCTCTGGTGCTAGTTTAAAACGAATTTATTTAGGCCAAAGTGCACGGGTTCATAAAATGTAAATGCTCACCTGAAGTAATAGCTGGAGTGTTTTGCGTTGATTAGTTTAAAATTCTGCTGTCCTTTTAAAAATAATTTATAAGAACTGTACAAGCCAAGTCTGGACATGGTGAAGGCTCTTAAAATGATTGTTGATAAACGCTCAGGCAAAGTTCACGTTTGAAAATAGATAAGCACAAACGTGTGCAGCAGATCATTGGCTTTTGTAAATTGATAAGTTCGTGAAATGACCTTGGAAACTTGTCATCACAGTTTCTTTGTGTTATATACGAAAAGTAGTACACACAGCCTAAGGCAGGAAGAAAGGAGGAAAAAGGGTCAATGAAAAAGTTGGGGATGAAGTCACGGATGAAAATACTACAGTAGTATTTATTTTGGCAACTTATGCCATTATTTATAATTTATAAATTTGAATCTAAGATATTTGTTTATTTAAGAAGAACAAACTTAAGGTGTATCTGTGCCACTGCAAACGCCAATCCATTCATCTCCATGATCAATCCTAAACGGTTATGAACATTTATTCAAGAAATACACTGAACTATAGAAACTCTAATAATAATTATGTTCATTCGTCAGCTGCCATTTTCCGCAAAACAAACTTTTGAACTTTTCCTGAAGTTGTCAATGGAAATTTTTCAACAATTTTGATGAATCGTGGAATTTTGAAATGAGATAACTGCAGAACAATTTATTAAAAAAATCAGTTAATTTTACCATTACAAACATTAGTTATATACCTGTCCTTTGCAAAATTCTCTTACATCTTCTTCAACCAAATTCTCATTAGGTTTTAATCGAACCCAAGCACACAATTCTTCACCCATAGTTTCATCAGGAATTCCCACAATCTAAATATTTAAATTTATTACATCCTTTTCTCACCATAAACTACTTGTTTGTACTTGTGCTTCAGCAATTTTTGGATGTGTATGAAGGAAATCTTCAATTTCTTTAGGAAAAATATTTTCTCCACCTCTGATTACCATATCTTTAATCCTCCCAATTAGAGTTAAGTAACCGTTTTGGTCAATAACACCTAAATCACTAATACATGAACTGTTAAAAATTCATCGAGACACAATGCAAAGGCAATACCCTGTCTTATACCACCCGTCTTTAGTAATGGCTTTGTCAGTCGCTTCTGAGTCGTTCCAATAACCGCGCATTACTAAATAACCTCGTACCCATACTTCACCAGGTTTATCAAGAGGTAATATGTGATTTGTTTCAGTGTCAACGATTTTTATCTTCAAAGTAAAAAAGAATTGCTAATTAATTGATTGGCCAATAAGGTTAACCTACAAAACTCACTTCCGTGTGATCAAAAGGTTTGCCCACTTTATAAGCCCTAATCTCAATAGAATCATCAGCATCTGGATATGTAATTCCTGGACTTGTTTCTGTGCATCCGTAGTTTGACTGCAATTTAAAATATGCCATTAGTAAATCTAAAGCATCTACACTTGTTAGTTATTAATACAGTAATAGTTTTCAGATCTAACTTCTCAGAAATGAATTTTAAAGTTTCTGGAGGACATGATGCTCCACCTGAAACAGCTGCAGGGAATTGCGTTAAAAATTAACTCATTAAAACTCCAAAAGGGATTGATTAGATTTACTTACCTCTTTTGAGAGGTGCAAAGTTATAATCATTAAAGTTTTCTAAGTTGCATAATGCTATGTACATTGTTGTTGTTCCATAGATGTATGTGCACCTAAGAAATTGGGAATTGAAAAACAATTATTGCGTAATACAACTGAACCTACTTTTCGTTTTGCACTGCTTCTGCTGTTGCTTTGGGACAAAAATGAGGTGCTGGATATATTTGACAAGCTCCATATACAAGACTTTGCAATGACCCGCAAACAGATCCAAAACAATGGAAAAGTGGCAAAGGGTTGCAAAGTCTAACTCCCTGCAGAAAAGAATAACAATTACTGGGTGATATTTATAAACAGCAAAAAAATATAGACCTCCTCATTGAAGCCCAAATTTTTTCCAACAATGTAACAGTTATTAACAATATTGAAATGTGTTAGTGTAGTTGCTTTGGCACGTCCAGTAGTCCCCTTAAAGAAATTCAGTGAAATATAAAGCAAGTGCTTTGTTTTATAATTACCAACAGATGTGAATTGAATATTAACAGGGTCATCAAACTGAATTTTCTGTTCTAAGTTTTTCAATTCTTCATAGTGATTATTTTGACCGGCATTCATCACATCTATAAATTTAAAAGCTCCTCTATAAATAGAAATATTACTGCATCAGTATCAATTATTATAGTGTAATCTCTTACCCAAATTGTTTATCTGACATGATTATTAAATGAGTAAAATCTTGAAGCTTATCTTTAATATTTCCTGGGGTACTTGTTTCTATTGATGGTGTTACAGCTTTAATCATTTCGTAATAGTTTTGGGTTTTAAATTTCTCTGGAATTACTAATGCTCGAATACCAACTTTTTCCATGCTGTACTCCAGTTCTCTTGCTTGATACGCAGGATTTATATTAACCTGGGAAGAACATTATTAAAGATGGAACTCAGAGAATAAATTAAAAAGTAAAAAGATGTTACCAATATTAATCCTGCTTTTGCAGCTGCATATTGAGTTATAATCCACTCATAAAAATTAGGACTCCAAATTCCGAGTCTATCATTTTGTTTCAATCCAATTGCAATCAATCCAGCAGCAAATTTTTCCACCTGCATAAAATTTGGAAAAGGAAAAAGTTTTGAAAAAATGTTGTTAAAACAGACACTTTTTTATTCATAAATCATAAAGCAATTATGTAAAAGTTGTAACTGAAAATAAATTGGTTGGGGTATCAATTTTGATGTTTGGTTGCCTTAATCACTAAATAATGACTGTCTTGCGAGTCATGCAAAAGATTAATGACCAAAACTGATTGAAGCTACTACAGATATAAAATTTCCTTACATCTTGTTTTAGTTGAATGAAATTTTTCCTGACATTATCTTGGCAAAATACTAATGCTTCTTTTGTGCCATATAACTCTGCTGCTCTATCCACAATTTCACCCACGGTTTCATTTCTGAAGGAATCCGTACCCGGAGTGTGAACATAACTCCATTTCTTGGAAGCAATTGTGTTGGTAACTCTAAAACAGTTAAAGAATTTAAATCTTGTTGTAAAATTGTATTATTCTTACTTGGAAAAATTAGCAATTCTATACTGACTTCTCAGTTTCAGCCCAAACTTAAATGAAGTTAACACAGACATCTCACGTGAGAGGAAACATGGAGTCGAGCCAAGACCAATCTATGGTCGAGCCAAACGATGTTTACATGGGAGTCAGCGAGCGCAATATGACCTTGACACCCGGGCAAGTTCATTCGAGGGGAGATGTGTGGAAATATAAAACAATTTCATTACTATTTGATTACAGTATACTACTAGTTAAAATTTATTACGATACTTTATGAACTAGACCACATTAATTATTTTATTTTATTATTTTATTTCCATTAATTCATACAACATGATTCTGACACGGTTGATAAAAAATGTATTTCTGGGAAGAAAAAATATACGTCTATTAAACGAAGTCAATTTGTTTTAGAAGGTTAAGCCCATAAAATCTATCAGGTATATTTTAATTTTTCCAGTCCTTTGTGGCCATGTCACGTAAAATAAATTTTTGTACTTTCCCTGTGACAGTCATTGGAAAACTGTCTACAAATCGAATATATCGAGGAATTTTAAAGTAAGATAACTAAAAATTAAAGAGGTAAACTTTTAGTTTTACTGAAAAATCAATTTAGGCTCTTGATTACTTGGTCTTTGCAGAATGTTCTAACCTCCTCCTCAGTAAGATTTTCTCCTGTTTTTAAACGAATTGCTACCCACACTTCCTCACCTAGCCTTTCATCTGGCACTCCAAATACCTTAAAAAAACATTCACAGATAAATATCTACTTTAAAGGGACTTTCATTCCTAAGACAAGTTACGTTTTTATAAAAGATTGCAATCGTCTAATAACGTATGCAATACATAAGTTTGTTAACTTTGAATCGTAATTTAGTTTAAAACGAAAACGTTTCTTCATCTAAACCAATCAATGAGATCGATTTCTGCAGCTAGGTCTGACCACAACAATTAATCCAATTGATTGGTTTAGATCACGTGATATGTTTTCGTTTTAAACTAATAAATTACGGTTCAGAGTTAACAAATGTAAGTACTGTATAGTACCACATAATTAGATGATTGCAATTTTTCATTAAAACCCAACTTGTCCTTTTAAGGGAACAATTAATCTTTTGACAAGTTTTTAAAGTTTTGTCTGTGCATTATTATGAGTCTGTCTCTGTGAATTTAGCCTTTTTGTTGGAGACTCTTGACATTTATATTTTTCTATCTTTTAATTCAAATTGAAATAAAAAGTCAATTTGTCAAAAGGTTGATTTATCCATATTATTCATTAACCAACTTGCGCTTCAGCAATTTTCGGATGGGTGTGTAGAAAATTTTCAATTTCTTTAGGAAATATGTTTTCTCCACCTCGAATAATCATATCTTTAATTCGACCTTCTATTTTAATATAACCATTTTCATCTGTTGTTGCCAAATCTCTAAATTAAAACAAAAATATCATGAGTTAAATTATCATTATCCAACACTTGGCGAAATTTCAACTTTTCAATTGGTATTCAGTAAAGTTATGGAAAATATGGACTTTTTCAGAAACTTTGTACCACCCCTAAAGGAACACTTTGCAATTAAAAATTTTAAAATCTCAAAAACTTCATGTTTTTAAAAACTTTAGAAATGGGATTAGCACTTCTCAAATTGTGAAGTCTTTGAAAACATGGAGTTTTTGAGATTTTAAGGTTGTTGATTGAAAATTCATTGATAAGTGTTTCTTTACGGGTCGTAAAGATGTTCTTTTCAATCCATATTTTCAATGACTTTACCATTTGTAAAGTTGAAATTTCGCCCAGTACAAAGCTAAAATTAGTACCCTGTCTTATACCATCTGTCTGTAGTGATACTTTCTTTTGTTTTTTCTTCATCACCCCAATATCCAAGCATCACGTAAGATCCTCGTGTGCATAACTCACCAATTTCTCCACATGGTACAACGTTTCCCGTACTCGTATCAATTATTTTCACCTATCAAAAACAAAATCTCCATCAGTTTGTCAGAAAATAATTATACAAATACTTCAGAATGCTCTAATGGATATCCGACAGTATTCCAGCGCAATTCAAAACTGTCGTCAGGCCGAGAAGCTGATAAACCACAAGTTATTTCTGTGCAACCATAACCCGCCTAAGAATAATGAACTGAAGCTGTCAAGTACTTAACACTTTTGTGTATTGTCTTACAGATAGACCACGAATATTATGTTCCTGCAAAGATTTCATTACTTCAGGTGGACAATTCGCTCCACCCATTGCCCCTTGAGCACAAATGACTGCATAGTTATGTAATTCTTAATGAAATCACGTGATATATTCAAACCTGTATTGATATTGGAGAAATCATAGTCTTTCACGTCTGGTAAATTTAACATATCCATAAACATTGTTGGTATACCATATACTGCTGTGCATCTAAAATTACCAGAACACAGAAATTAAATACACTGTTGTACTACTCTTCTTTCATTTCCAACTCACTTTTCGTGATGTAATGCTTCTGCAGTAGCTTTTGCATTGAAAAGACTGCTTGGATATACTTGACAAGCTCCAAATTTAAGCGAGCTGAGAGATCCAACTACACATCCAAAGGCATGATAAAGTGGTAGTGGAATACAAGCTCTGTGACTCTAAATTACGAGTGTTTATTTTTGATCTAAAAAATTATTGGTTCTTTTTTACTTTTTCAGATAAACGAATCCGCATTCCAAAAGCGATGCAGTCATTTACTAAATTAAAATGTGAAAGTATTGTTCCTTTTGGATTCCCCGTTGTACCCTATAGTTTTCTCAATCAGACAACTTCCTTTAAAGAATGTGTGTGTCTTACTGAGGTAAATTGAATGTTACAAGGATCGTCAAATTGAATTTTAGGTTGAAGATCTTCCAGTGCTTGAAAATGTGTTTCGTTTGCAAGATTTGCAACATCGTTGAATTTGAATGTTCCTTTGAAATCTTTATTGGATATCATAATTACGTGAGATAGAGTAAAGTTACTATCAAAAAGAATTTATTAACTTATACATTACTCTTTTCATTTTATATACTTACTCATCTTTGATTTGTCCAGGAGAACTGTCAGGAATTGAAGGCAACAGACCTCTCAGTACATCATAATAATTTTGAGTTCTAAAGGTTTCCGCACAGACAATTGCGCGCACGCCAACTTTTTTCAGACTGTACGCTAATTCTCTAGACTGGTAAGCTGGATTTAAATTGACCTATTACTCAATAAATACATTACAAATACACCCTTGGTGTCTGTGCATTTACAAACCAGCAATAAGCCAGCTTTGGCTGATGCATACTGTGTTAGAAGAAATTCGTAATGGTTAGGGCTCCAAATTCCGATTCTGTCTCCTTTTTGCAATCCAATAGCGAGTAAACCAGCTGCAAATTTTTCTACCTGAAAATTATTATTATCATTATGCAAACACCAATCTTACAACTGTAATTACATCCTCTTTTAGTTGAATGAAATTTTTTCTTATTCTAGATTCACAGAATACTACTGCTTCTTTTGTCCCAAATTTGGCAGCTGACTCGTCAACCATTTGACCAATAGTTTGTCCAAGTAGAGGCCATTTTCCAGGTGTATGGAAATAGCTAGGCTTCTTTTTCTTAATTTCATTCGAGCTGCAAAGTTGTTGCTATTGTGTACTAGTGTACGTGGTAAATTAAGTTACAGCTTACCTATGTAAATACCGTTTTATGGAAAAGACATTTAAGTTAACTCTACAAATTTTCAACATTTCTAATTATCGTACTTGAACGAACCAAATAAAAATACTGTAATTGATAACAAAGTCCAAACAGTAATGATAAGATAAATCCATTATCTGGACGAATATCTGGAACCAATTTCAGCAATTATTCAGAAATATTCATCTGAAAATTCCAGATTTCTTGTTTGCAAAAAACAAGGTGTGTAAGCAATGAAACTGGATGTAAAAGTAATTAAGATAAAATCAATAATTTTATGCAAGTTCAATTTGCTTTTTCTTTCCTTTGAAGGAAAAAATTGAAATTTTGGTTTCGCGGCTTTTTACAAAGGAAGCAATAAGGGTAAAACTAAGAAACGAATTGTTTATCCAGGTAGTTAATGTGAATAGCTTTATTATAAGACATAATTTCCTTAATATTTTTTTTTTACTGAAGACTTCATACTAAACAAAAGTGCAAAGCGCCTTAAAATTGAGTCAGCTAACGCAACGTCTTCCAACAACTTGAAGATTACGCTTAAAAAGAATTTGGACGATTGCATTGAAGTGCGAGTTGGAAACTGCTGAAGAAAATGAATTAAAACGTTTTAAAGTAACTGACCGTCGTCAGTTACTTTAAAACTTTTTAATACAGTCAACGAAAGTCGAAAGGAAGATTTTTCTGGCGGTGATACAGAGCAGATTGTTCCTGACGTAGTTAGTACAGTGGATATTGAGTCAATTGGAAACAAAGAACTAGTAGAAGATGTTAGTAAATGGAACATTTTTTTACAATTATCTGAAGAACCGTCACACTTTAATGAACTAAAGGAACATAAAATTTTCCATTTTCTTCAGGTCACACAGCACGCAATAACACAGATCATAATCGATGAAGAAGCCACATCAATGTGCCATCAATCACCGATAAGCTGCGAAAAATGAGCAACAAACTTTACTTTGTGATGCTTCAGACTTTTCTAGTCTTTTACGTTTCGTGTTCATTTAATTTTACTAGTCATTTCTTTTACATTACCATTGATGGTCAATGCCATTGTCTGTGATATGTTATTCTACTATTTATTGTTCATTATTTTCTGGTGTTCCCATTTTCATTGTTTAAAATATTCATTAAAAAGTGCCAACACTTTTTTTTTTGAAAAAAGAACTTTAATTATTTCTCATTTTTATTCAGATTTATCTTTAGAACTGTCCTTATGGTGAATGAAAATGAAGCTAAATGTAAAGACACCGAACATCATTGAAAAAGCGCCAGCGTAATACGGGAAGGCTGACCCAATAAATCTTTCACATTGATATATGATCTAATGGCCGGATGGAAATCTGCAACCGTAAGAAAAAATTTTTAGAAAATCATTTTCATGTACACGAAAGACCTGAGTAGTACTGAAAAATTTTGGTCTTGTACTTGTGTAAAGTAATGACTATCAGGAGATGGCGCTGATTTCCCTAGTCACAGTATTATTATTCTGTGCCATAGTTACATAGTTCAAACATTTTTCATTCCCCTGCATTGTTATTGTAAGATTCCATGTGTTTTGAGCCTTCTCAATCACATTCTTCTCGAAATTAGCAATGAGAATGTAAATAGTTTTCGTGTAATTAATTTTCTTTACGAACAGTTAGATGCGTTCAATCCGAGTTCTATTTCCAAAATTCTTTAATGGAATGCCGAGCGCCAAACTCGAACACAGTTCACGTGAGAAACGTAGAAGTAGTATTTTTTTTATTTATTTTTAACGAATATTTGTAATTTCAGATCAGGGCTCAGTGTGTAATGAATCAAAATCAACATGCTGAATGCCTCTTTCCCTCGTAAAATGGTGACAAACAATTTGCCACAAGATATCATTTCAAAGTTAGAAACGTTGCCAATCAAAGTGAAATTTATAAATACGAAACTTTCAGTATCTAAATCGAGCAGCAAAACTGTTGTTGTTGACTTGAATCAATGCGAATTCAAACCCCTAGGTAACATAAATGTTAAAAATGAGAAAGATTAATGATTATCTCTGGCAATGTTACAAGCAGACGTGTGCGGTATATATGCCGGTTGTACTGCCGACCACTAGTATTAAATTAATGTAATTTGTTTGACCAATCATAATTCGATGCTAATGAGTCAAACTGGTTTAATTCTATTACCCAATGATACCCATGCAAAGACATAATAGAAAATATGTTTTAAGGCAAAATTGTGTGTGTTACCAGAGGTCATCAATATTCTTTGAGTAGTACCATAGATTGCACCTGCACATCAATCACAAAGTGTACTACAAATATAAACTCAAAATATCCATTATTGTATTTACAGAAGTTAGTCAAAGCCATTTTCCAGTTTCGAGACATGAACCCATAATCTTAAAGTCGTCAACGATAATCACCGAAGGTGACACGTATGTAAACAGAGCAAAATCGTCAGAACACAATTTGACAAAGCACAGTACTGAACATCCAGCCGTATTAATGCACTCGGGTTACTTCCAAGATTCTCAAGTTGTCGGTAATTCGTCCCCAGCGCCTTGCGCAGGAAATGACGGGGAAGTTAAACCCCGAAATAGACGACGTCGATGGCGTAGGGAATCGAATATTGAACCAGTCCAATTAACACCAGAAACAACAAAACGTTTGGAAACTGGTCCAAATGGCTATCCCGTTTCACCTGTTTATGTATGCTTACCTAGTAAGCAATATGATGTCAAGAGTCCAAATTTTGCAGTAATCAAGAAAAAACCAAAATGTTGGGAATTGACAGAATCAGAATCATCTCAAGTTTTAATGAATAAGACATTTGATCGTCAAGCTTATGTAAGGCGTTCTAAGTCTGGGCAGGTGACTGGGTCAAAAAAAGAAGTTACCGGTAAAGCAAGTTTACCGAAGAGTGCTACTATTAGAAAGAAAGTCATCAGACTCAGTAGAGAAGCTGAACAACCACTTGAAAACATGTTTGGGCCAAGACTGGTGGCTGATGAGATTAAGACTGGGGTGAAAGCTAGTGGATCATTCAGGAAACAGTGGAGCAAGCCGAGTCCAGAGCCAGAATTTAGGGGTCAAGAACCTTCTGATGCTGAGTCTGCTATTGAAGTGAATACTAAAAGATCAACATGTTCTGGCGTTTCAATTGGTATAAATACAAAAGGTTACCACTTTTTGTATGTCTTTTACATATGGTGGTAGTTCCTTATGTAGTTGTTAGTTCTCTGGAGAGTTCATTATGTTCACTACGATTTCTTACTCATATTACTTGTTATTTTTCCTTTAGGAATTCGAGTTTTTTTAGAAGTTACTTTATATTCTTTTTTATTAGTGAGAGATGAGTACAATAAACACGATCATGAAAATGACTATGTAAAGCCAATTGCTGAATCACCTACGAGAGACGGCTTCCAAACACACAGAGTAATGGTTAGCAAGATAATCAGACCACCTCCACCTAGTCCACCTCCACCTAGTCCAGAACCAGATAAAAATGCCGAAATTGAGCCGATTAGAATATTCAACAATGTCTTTGACATTCCATCAGTTGAGAATGAAATGAGAGTTCTTGAATATGATGATACAGAAAAAGTACCTATTGAACGGTTTGAATGGCAAGCACCCCTGCTTCATGGGCTGAAAGCTGAAATCGGCACATCTCTCGAACCAAGTCCTAGAGTTAATGGTACAAGCATTAAAAAAATTAACTTTTAAAGGTCTCAATTTTTTATAATTTCAGGTCCTGATGCAAGTAATCCCATAATATATATGAGTGAAATGTTTAAAACAGAGTAAGATTTTTTTTTTTATAAAACTTCTAAACCCGATTCAAATATTCGAACCCCACACATTAGATGTCTTCATGAATGTGGATCGTCGACAACGCGTAACAAAAAGCTAGCATGGCCGCAAGAGGTTCTTGGGGAAGCTCTCATCACTTTAACAAAAGAAGCCAGTCAAACAAAAAGTGCAGCCATACAAACAATTTGTCGTTTGGCAGCTTTTTATCCAGAAGTTGCTGAAAGCGAACAACTGGCACTAGTGAGAGGTCTTACAACACAAATTCAAGATCCAAGACCTTACGTTTCAAGATTGGCTCTTGTGTGTCTGATGCTTCTTTTCTCAAGGCTGAGATTCAATATGATACAGGTATTTAAATAAAAATAATGTGGAGGAAGTAAAATACAATTTTGCCGTGAAAACACATTTCAGTGTCTGATGGAAACTTGCAGTGCTCTTATTGCAGTGCTTGTAAAAGCTAAGTGTCACATGCTAAAACGTGACATAATTTCTGCCTTAAACCATCTGCCGGATTTAGTTGTACCACAACAAGCTATTCATGTCCTCTTAACACTTGTTAAAAGGTATATTTTCCTTATAAATTTTTTATTTAGGCAAACAAAATTCTTTTATTTTAGACATTCAGAGCAAATTGTGCGGCAAACTGTGTCTCGGTGTATTGTTTCCATACTCGAACGGAAAGGCAGTTCTGTAGTGTTGCATGCACAACCAGCTTTAACCGAGTTGGTGCTTCTGAGTGCAACCCAATTTTGCAATGATGTGGATCCAACGGTGAAGTCAAATGGATTGAAAATTATTAAAATGCTTCAAGATCATCCAAATTTTGATGTTGTTTTTAAGAATCACGTTTCTGCTGAAACTGTTAAAATGGTTATGTCTTGTAAAAATTCTATTGAAAGTGTTGTGTAATGAAAAAAAAAATTGTGAGTGAAAATAAGTTGTGTGTCTAATACTACATGATGTAGAGTTGAAATTTCCAGCTGTATTAAAAAGCCCTTTAAACAGACAAGAGTAATCTTGTTGTATTATCAGAAGTGAGTAAACTATTTCTATTTACTTTGGTATTATCCACTAAAAAGGCGTATTACAATAAAGTTTGGCTATTTGCCACGAGATAGCAGTACTCCCCGGCAGTGGTTATGTTCAGTTTATATTTTATAAACAATAACAATGGGATTTATGAAATGTTGATAAAATGTACTTCCGAATACCAAACCTTCTTGGTTTGTTCATATGGTACTAAGTATAAACTTTACTCTAAATTATTTTAATTTAAAATTGGAATCCAGTAAGCCGCCGTACTTTTCAACGAATCCGGTTCCGTTTCCGCTAATAAAAAAAAAATTTACCCATAATGCAACAGCTGACGGTTGTTTGCAATTTGATCACGGTCCGACGAGTTCAGTATCGGACAAAATCCTCTTAGTTTATAGTTATTTTCAGTCATCCATTTAAAAACCTGGGTTGATACGGAGAAACCTTAACTGCAGGGTGCTTAAATGGTGATTTTTTAAAGAAAAAAATATTTATTAGCATTGATTTTTGAGTATCGTGGTGATTTCACAATAGGCCTACTTTTCCATTTTTATTTTCCCTCCAAGGACGGTTCATGCGTTGTTTTGAGCCTCCATCTCATGTAACAGTTTTATTCGCTATAACACTAGTTACTAAATCTGCTGTTAAATTGGATAAATGCTTTATTCAGTGCTATCCGTAGCTTAATCCGCAACGATGAAAAACGGAGTTAACTCTGCCTCCTTGACTCTACGATCCATGGATTTTTTAAATCGTGATTTACTGAATTTATAGACCTGTATTTAAACAGTCATTCTATACAGGCGGATACAACGATTTAATTACCGAACAAAAATGTATGGAACTGCTATTTGCTGCAGTGGTTGTTCGTACAATACTAATCTGCTAGAATAAACTTCATGAAGCAGTTAGGTCTTTGATAATTCATTCAATTGACCGAGTACACTTTGTGAAGCAAGTAAAGCAGATTAAATTTCAAAGGGTAAATGGTAACCACTGATGCTAACCATACTTTGCTTCTTGACTATAATATTTAAGGGGCTAATATTTACATGGCTACAATATTTATAAATTTCCTCACGTAGCTATGTTTGTTTTAATAATAGATAGCTGGGCATGTAATTTTCCAGGTGTTTATTTAAAAATTCGTACAAGTTTCTTAAAACAATTTAAACTGAAGCAAATGGATTTTTTTTTTTTTGCCACGGTAAACATACTAGGCATTTTTCAATTTAGCCATGTTTTTTCAAGGGGTCAACACGAACCTCACTCATGGCTCTAAAATGTAAGGAGCCAATGTGTGCTTCACTTAATTATAATTTTTAAGGTGTTAATGTGTATCTCACGGATAGTGTAATTAATTAATATTTAAGGAAAAAAATCTAAAACGTTTTGGAGTTAAATATTTGAATTGGGATTAAGTGGCAGCCAAAGATTGACTAGCTTCCATAATTGTGATTTTTCAGATATTGAGCAATGTCGACATGATGGCACTCTAAAATTTTCTCTTCATCTAGATATTCTTGCTTTTGTTCATGGCTAATGTGACTGCTTGGGTGCCAAATCTTCACATGTCTTAGGTTTAATTTGTATTGTGGCATTTGGCAACTGTTGTTTAATCTTTGGTAGTGGGATTGGGACTTACAAGTTGGTTACATGAGGATAACCTTATCAATACAAAGCATAAAAAGATGATCTAGAAGAAGATCAGATCAAGCTGCATTTTGATTAGCTGTGATCTGGGTTTTCTCAATAGGATTAGTCCTATCTTATCCGCTTGTGTATTGGCCACTCTCAATCGTTGCATCAGTATCTTGTTGAGTGAGCCTCTGTCTCTGTGGGCTTATATATAGCAATGTTGCCGTGAGGTACTGGTGATATATATATACATGGCTATGGTTGGCTTAAGCTTTTCGAACTGTTTGTTTAGATTGGTTGATGGCTGATCACATATGGACTTTTTTTTGATTTTCTATTCGTTCCAACCTCTCTACACCTTGTCGCAGTCTCTCTTCCCTCTCTATCAGCTCAATTTGACAATCCATGTTTGCTGGTCCGTTGGTGCTTCCTGGTGGTCTTTCTGGTCTTCTTTGCTGTGGTTTTTGAGCTTGATTTTCTATTGGGTTTGGTGACTCTAGTCGCTCAATTATTTCGTTGATGTCATTTTCCTCTCGGTTGCTACTTGTGATTTCTAGCCCATCTTCTGGATAATTCAATTCGTTTTCATTTATCCCTTTTTCTTTTTTAAGTAATCGATCACCTGGTTTGTCCTCGATTAACTTGAGTGATCTGGACTCATAAATCTCACCCCTCTCGACATTGTAAATTCGGTAAGCCTTCCTGCACTTGAAGTACCCCACAAAATCCCATCAAGTGCCCTGGGCTTCAATTTAGTGTATCTCAAATGTGGCTCTGAATAATAGCAGATGCACCCGAACACTTTTAGGTGGGAAATCGTCGGCTTCTGAGCTGTCCACATTTGCATAGGTGTTTTGTCACCGTTGTGGTTATTGGGACTGCAGTTGTGAATGTACGCCGCTGTTAACACAGCCTCTTCCCAAAATCTCAGAGGTAATTCGGTCCAAATCAACATACACCTCACCTTATTCAGTAGGATCTTGTTCATGGCCTCTGCGACCCCATTGCTCTCTGGGTTGCTCGGTACTGTCAATTGGTGCTTGATTCCAGTTTCTTTGAACCTCTCCTCGAATTCTTCATTTTTAAATTCCATCCCGTTGTCAGATCTTTTGTATGTAATAATGGTTTGCAATTCGTTCTCTTTTCTGGCTTGAAATTCGATAAATGTCTGTATGGGCTCGTTTTTTCGACCTAGAAAATAAGGAAAATCTCCTGGTATTACAGTCAACTACATTGTAAATATACCGCCTGCCACCCAGTGACTCCACTGGCAATGGGCCGCATAGGTCCATGTGGAGCAATTTCAACGGTGTGGTGGCCTTCTCAACTATTGGTCGGTCATATGGCATTTGTCTCATTTTTCCTCTTATGCAACCATCACATTGCTCGAGTTTTTCTGATTTGTAGTCCAACTCTGCCACCATTTTCTTCTGCATCAATTTATCTAATCGAGCTTCCCCTATGTGTCCCAATCTAAAATGCCATCTTGTCTTCATGCTCTCATTTGTCCAATTAACTGTACACGTCTCATTGTTTTTTATCGGTTTTAATTTTATCATAAACATCTCTCTTGATTTCGCCATTATGGTACCATTACTGTCAAGGATTTTTGCTCCCTCCCTATCTAAGGTAACCGTGTTGCCCTGGTTTACCAAGCTTCAAACTGAGAGTAGGCCCGTCTGTAGTCTCGGCACGTGGAGCACGTCGTTTATTGTTATATCGTAAGTGTCCCCATCTTCTTCAGCTACCGTCACTATTCCTTCGTAGGGTTGTTGATTGGACATGTTTTCAATGTTGGGGGTCATGTGGGCCAAGCATCCCGAGTCTAGGCCCCAAAATTTTTCTCCGTCAAATGTTGCTGTGTTTGCCGTCTCTTTCAGTCTGACCATCCATTGATAATTTGACTTGTCGATTGTGATAAGCCAAATACATCACCTAATACTTTTTGGCAAGTTCCACTAGCATAAAAATATAATGCTACCAAACCTTTAAAGAGTTTAAAATGTTTTTATATTTAGGTAATTTTCAGTCAGAAAGTCATTTTTCAGTAGCTTATAATTGCTACAGCTTATCGTTGCTTCTAATTTTTGCCAGTTGGTCTGTATCTCTTCTGTTTGTCAATGGGAATATTTGCCACCAGTTGCAGTTGGCATTTATTACTTTGTGTCAAAGGCTAAATTTACCATATTGCTATAATTGTTATGATTTTTAGCTTGTTACATGTTATTGTACTCTCCGAATAAACTAGTTATATTTAGTGAAAGTCTTGTTTGTTCCATCTTTGAAAGAGTCTCTCAGTGTTAGTCATCCTGCAAAGAACAAAGAGGGGAAAGGTTTGCAAATTAATAAACCGAGAAGGAAAAGAAATTATTATTAACAAAACAAAAAAATAATTATTACTTGACACCAGAAGAGGATGAACAATACGTTAATGAAAAAACCAGAAGCTTGTTAATCAAAAAGAGAGACAGAGACATCGATGAAAAATCAAAACCATGAAGATTGCTACTGAAAAATTTTCAGCCAGTGATTTTCATGCCAGGGTGCAGATAAAATGGACAAACTAGCAGCACAGCAAAGAGATCTGAGCAGAATAATATTGCATGTAGACATGAACGCATTTTCTGCAGCAGTGGAAGTAAGAAATAACCATGTATTAAGATTTCCTTGATATTACAAACTGCACAGAGTTTTAAAATAGAAGATGATGAAGTGGAATTGGCTGCAAAAATTGTTCAGGAAATGAGAGAGAAAATATTTGAAATGATGCAATCAGCAGCTAGTGCAGGTATTGCTCCAAAAAAAAGACGAAGTTTTGTTCAGATATGAATAAACCAAATGGTAATTCCAGATTCCTACCTTGTAGGGAACGGAAAGACAGAAAACAGAAACTAGGGAGAGTAATGTTAATGGAAATATTTGCCAGCAGTAGTGCCGTGCAGTGTATAAAACATCAAACGTCGATGTTTAACATTAACTGCAGCATTTTTCTTTTCTCTGCCCAAAACAAATTTGTTAAAGATACAAGCTGCAGCATTTTCATTTTCTACAAAATAGTTTGTTAATGGTGTAAGTTGCAGCCACTGATACGCCTAAAATGGCAAGACTATGAACATTAGTGGCGGTCATTTTCGGCGGTTTTGGAGTGAGGAATGAGGTTGATGTATATACGTGATGTCAATGAGGTTGGAAGGAGTGATGGCAGTTTTGCATGTGACGAGTGACGTAATTTTAATTTAACGTCACACGTCAAATAAATTTATACACAATGTGTAAATGACATAATGGCGGTTTTTTTAAATCTTAAAATTCAAACCAATAATAGTTTCAAGCACAAGTTTAGATCTTATTTAACTTTTTAACTACGGGTAACCAGATATTTAAAGCGGGACAAACAAATATCGATTTTTATCGGTGCACACAGTCGAATAATTTTATCAATTTGTAATCGATATTGATGTCGAAATTTGTTGTGTTGCCACCACTTTTGTATGTTTTAAGTTACTTTATCGTTGATTTGTCAATTTTTACAAATTTGAAGAGATTTTTGATTAAATTGGAGAGCGGATTTTTTAAAAGGAATCTAAAATATATTTTTTTTGTTTTTAAACTCTGCAATTAACATGATAGAGAAAATAAAGATTGCCAATGAAATGTTTTATCTAAATAAACAAAAATTAACAAATAAAAGTCTAACTCATTGCTGCATTTTTCAGATTTACTAGCTTCTTTAGTAAAAAAAAACTCAATTTTGTACTTTCTTTGAAGTAAAGATTTCAACTCCCGCTTCAACTTTCGGTTATCAGTCACCCCTACTGCTAGTCAATTCTAAATTTACCGCATTATGGTCGCTTCGCAGCTTGTCTCCAAAAGTGGCAATCCGAGATGCAGTAATTAAATCGCGAGTAACAAAATCTATCTAATCTTGCTTTTTGGCTTCCTCTCTGCCACGTGTATGCTCGAGTCGTCGGATGAAAAAACTGCCACACATCGACGAGTTGGAGAGTTTCAGTCAATTCTTTAAAGACTCGTATAGTTTTTCGGTATTCTGTTGTACCTTCTCGATCAAGCTCTGTATCAGTTGTTAAATTGAAATCGCCACACTAGGACCGCTTCATCCTGGAAATCATTAACATAAGTCTCAATCGCATCGAAGAGCTTCCGGGCTTCGTTATCGAACTAAGGCACCAAGATATTCACCTGGAGCACTATCTGGTTAACCACCATCAGGCGGATTACAATATAGTACGCAGGCATCAAGATTGTCTGGAATACTTCCATCCCATGTGGAACTAATGTCAACACGCCATTAAATCTTGTTGTCGCAGAGCTACCAAATACTTGAAATTCAGCAATTTACAGTCTGACAGTTGGACTTAAACCCTCAGACTTAAATTCATTCTCCTGACACGTTCAGCTATTAACATTAGACAATTCTGCTTCAAGTGACCTACTGCATGGCACTTGAAGCATGCCTTCTCCGAATCTATAATGATTGTTGGACAGTTCTTAGCTATGTGCCCTTCCTTTTGGCACTTTCGGCACTTATTGTCGGGTATCATCACTCGATCTTATGTTATTCAGTATCTTTCCAGACACTATCTCGCGTGGAATATCGACATCTTCTAAGGGTTCTACCCAGACAGTTATCCTGTAAACGTTAAGGTAGACGTATTCAGGACATACTTCGGCATAATTCGCGAAACTACACGACACAAAACTTCTAAGGCTTTTTTGATGATCTGTTCTGGAATATCGGGAAGTACGTCTCCAAGCACAATAATCATTTTATTCGTTTTCCTTGTTCCCGGTTCCAACGTCTCATTACGGGCCATTATTGATTTCTCTAACAGTTCCTCATAAGATTCCTAGTTTCTAAGGTATACAATGGTAGTATATCTCTATTAAGCCTGCCGATAGCTTTAATACAATCCACCTGCTTAACCGATACTTAGCAAAGAAATAAGAACCTATTTCTTGCCGAAACGCCTACAAGAACATTCACCTAACACTCGAGAACGCACGCTAAACACACACTAGCAACGCAAGATGTGTGACACTAAATCATAAAACACTGGGAATATTCTCAACCTTCCGACAAGAATCATGGCCAAGAATTGGTCCTCAAACGGAGCAGAAAAGAACGTGAATGTTTTGAGAATAAGATAACATGTGCGCGGTTTTCACCCCTTATTACACTCGATGGGGGATAATAGGGGGTGGCACATGGCCAGTCACAAGCCATGCCCGCGATTGACCATGACGTCAGTCGCGTGTGTAAGTATAGGGAATTAAATATAAACATTTAATCCTGGTCATAATAGCGTGAGAAAATATGTAATAATATTGTTCTTTTATGTTAAACAAGAATATGATGTCACCATCATATTCCTTGCACTAGGAGGAATCTGACAATATATGTAAAGAATACACAGTGGGTCCCTAAATGTTGTATGTAAATAAATACACACAACATAATTATTCTTCTAATTTATATTTGCCTTCATCTATTCTTTTAACTTGTTATAGATTAAATAGATTCGCTGTAAGGTGGAGAAATAAATATTCAACTTTATTTATTTCTCCCTCAGCCTCTCGTCACAGATGGCAACAAGATGGGTCTTTGTAAAACATGGAATTACCCACACTCACCCACAATGACCCAAAACTACCTACAACGAGCCAAAAAAAAAAAAAGCACAACCCAAAATACCCCAGTTGTAACGTTTCTAAAATACAAAATAACCTGACTTGAGTTGAAATGAAGTACAGTTATCATTTTATTTTTAATTAAAATGAAGTCAATTTAAAATAAAATGACAATGAAATGAAATGAAGTGATCTGAAATTTTATTTTTTTGTTTATTTTAGAATGTTTGGTGGTGGCCACTGTTGTAAGTGTTTTTTTCGCCATGGTAATGTGATTTGTGATTTTTTTTTTATTTTATTATTTGGACTAGTGATTGACAGATGAGAGGTCATTCCTTAAATGTATTTTATTGGTCAAACTATTCCTCCAAATTGTGATTTGGAGATGAGCAAAATTCGTTTTTGCCCTTCCAAGTTACACATGCAATGTAAACAATATCAGATTACTAGTTGCCTTCAATCTTTGGAATTGGTTGCGCTATGTTAAGTTCAACTTCGTATAGTAATGCTTTATCAGGTGGATCACCCAACATGAGTAAGGTGTTCATTTCTTTGTTATCATTCAGTTTTGTAGTTTTTGACTCGTTCATCATTTCAACCATGCATATAGTCGATTCGTTCATGGTTCCCACACTGCTCTGGAATAAGTAATATTGTTATTAGTTTTTAAAAAAACTGTCTAGTACATTCATACTTCAATCACTAAAAATTTATTTAGCAACGATCCAGTCGCTAACCAACATAAAATCATTTGTTCTTCTATAGGAATCATTTCAAACGAATCCCACATGGGAAAACTGAAACTCTGGAGTACTCCATGTAAATGTTTGCACACTCCCACACTAGACATCCCACAGCATGAACAGATACCCAAACGAGCATCAACAACAAAACTAGAATCTAATATTTTGATGATGTAAATATCATTTTCCAACTGAAACAAAAAGTACATTTATAACTTACATGTTTAATTTTTTAATTCGTACCTTAGTCATATCTTCATTCACAATTCCTAAATTAACCAATGGATTTTTAATTAACACTCCACTGGTCACTCCTGTTAAACATTTTTCAAAATGTTTCTCTAATCTTTTGATCAACAGATCAACTATCTGAGAAAGAAATTTTTAAATTTTTGTTGTAAATTTTTTATTGCACCAACCTGGACTGTTGTGAACAATTTATTCCTCTTAAAAACCACATCCTTAACCAGTTTTGAAATCGCGTGTGAAAAAGTATCATAATCACAGTTATATTTATCATCTCGATAGCAAGTTGCCCACAAGTGCTTGAGTTTATAAAATTTACAAATTTGTTGATAAAACCCTGGATAGTCCATGGCTGTAAAATCTGACTGAAGTTGTAAAAAGTTTGCTTCTAATTCCTCTTCCGTTCTGGAAAATACGATTTTCTTCGATAAATTCATTAAATGTAAACGCACTTCATGGGGAGAGTTATGTTTACTCTCCCATAACCAGCGCCATATCGTCTGTATTGAGAGAAAATCGTCAGTAAGAATAAATTTTCAATTGCAAAATGTTACTTGTAGTAAATGTAATGTACAATGTAGTATTTGGGACTTGGACCAGACGGTTTTAAGACAATTCTCCTCGGTGCCAGACTCTTCAACTACTATCACGCAGGGGCCAACTAAAGGTCCACGGCCGCCGAAACTATTCTCAGGTAATAAATGCTGTAAGAGTGAATAGAAACTAGATAGAAATACTTGGCCTTTTGTAGGTAATAAATGTAATGCTCAGATTGGTTTTTTGCAAAATGTCAGAAATGAATTAAAAAACTTAAAATGTATTATATTATTTGGATCCAGTGTTAAAATGACAGGTATATTTAGTCCAATAGAATCTAGGTTTTAAAGACCTATTTCGTTATAAATCTGACGTTTTTCAGTCAATTGACTGAAATTTCGCGAAATTTTAGCCTTTTCTCATTGTCAGTGGTGATAGGGAGACTAGATGGGGCGCTGCTATTCAAAAAAGTATCTAGTTCTTCAAGAGTTGTCCGACTATAGTGTTTAATTTGGGAATGCAACGTAGACACGTAGTATATTTTAAAAAAAAAACTAATTTTTAATACTGAAAAAATTAGGCTGAGCATCACACTTGATTTGAATACTTTACTTTTAAACAAGTTAAACCGCTTAGCAGCAACGACTCATTATCATGTGAAGTCACTACAGCTCCTAATGGGATTTCACCCACTCGACTTTTTGTTGTCATAAAAACAACTCGTGTTTTATCGATCCCTTTGTTACAGCTAACGAAAACTACATCCCCAGCAGCCTCCGTCGTTGATACTCGACCCATTATTGGTGTCACAATGGCCACGGCAAACTAAAAAGAATACAAGTGTAAATATTGATTGTTTGTAGTTAAAGAAGGTTAATAAACCTGGTCCCTGTCTGTAATAACTTCCATTTGACCTCCAGTTTCATTAAACTCAGCTCCGATACGTTTTAAAATGTCAATATCATTAATGCAACTTGCGCCATTTTCCCGCTGGAAAATTGATTTAATGTAATGAACTCTTCTCTGATCGGGGAAAATACTCGGATCATTTATAACCGACTCAAAATCAGTAGAATGTTCTAACATTAAATCTAACATGTGCGCATGTGCAGCTGAGTTAGGACTGTGCCCTAATGAGTATAAATTTTTGAATTTTTCAATGACTTTCGTGTCTGGTTTGCGAAATCGTAGGACTTCATTTGTATTCATTTTGTGATTGTGTACGAAATCTAATTCGATGTTGGTCACGTGGAAATTTTGACCTGGGTATGGACGTTTCATTTTTATTATCATTCTGGATGAACATTTTGTATTTTTCGCATTGTTTTTCATAACTTTTCCTCTGGTGTTTCGATGACAGTTGAGAATCCATTTTAAAGTGTAAATTGTTCCTGCCGATGTCGCACTGCGGCGCTATAAAATAAAAGCGCTCTTTTTATTAAAAATGATCGTTGTATTTTATATTTTTAAAATCATATACGGTATAAATAGTATTAGTTTTCTTCTCAAATTCATTCTTCCACTTCTCTAATTCAGTCACATTCAAAAAATTTATAATTATAAAAGCACGAAATCCATAATTGTCCTCATCGAAAACCTCTTCAAATTTCACAATCTCAAATTTATGAGTATCAGGTAACAGATCCTGCAAGGAAAGCAAAATTTTAACATCTGTCCATAACCCAATTAAACGCAGACTTCCATTTATTTACCAACAACTTCCCCTCATTTACATCAGCCGCCATTATTCCTTTTTCCAAATTCACCACCAGGTACCTCCACCTCTCAACACCCTACCGGCATTACCTGAAACTACGTCCCTAATATCCCTATCCCCGGTACGGATCAATCCCAAATACATTGCAATCACGTAACACACAGTCATAAAAAATCCCGATTTTTTTCTCCACTGACGTCACTGTGTTCAATATTCAACATTTTCATCGTGACAATCGATGACGTAACGAGACGAATTCATACACCTTTCATCCTGCCTGGATATCCACCATTTATATTGCATCGCATCGTGTGAGGGTGGTGAAAAAAATTAATTTTATAACGATGGCATCGCTATGAAAACGACGGAATTATGCCATTACGTACAACGTTGGAGAACTTTATTAATCATGTCGAATCTTTAGAATCGAAGAAAAAGGAAGGCGAAGATTTGTACGAAAAAGAATTCAAGGTAAAAACAATAACAATATAACGTATATTGTGTTGTTAAAACGTTATGTTTTCACATAAAACAACAATATCTTATGTGATTGTTTACAAATCATCATTACACAAACCATGCATTGTGGGTTTTTCAATTGTAAGAATATATCAACAATGCAAATTTAATTAATGTGATTGTTTATAAGAGAAATTAATTAATTTCTTTTACATGAAAAAAGTAAAGTAATAGTCTAATATAAACTGATGGCATAACTTTACGTTTTTGTAGTTGAAGGTCAAACTACTTAAGAGACCTTGACACTACAGAGTGATTTAACATGTGTGTATATAATATAAAAAAGTAATAACATTTCATTCACTTAATGATTCAAGAAATTGAATAAATTCAATACAAGAGTCGAACTTTCATTCGGAAAAAAATTAAGTGTCATACTTGGGTGACTTTATACACATCCTGTTAGCAACTTACAAAACATTTCCTTGTCCAATTTCAATATTAGGGCCATTTTTTGTAGGATTATTGCATTATTTTAACCTCCATTCCTACACCAGTTATCACTTTTTAATAATGCGCTTAACACTGGTAATTTTTAAAGGTTTCTGACACTTGCAGTGAAAAACATTAGTTCTATTGTGTATGGCAACAGTAGCTGCTGGGAACATTAAGCTTTATTTCTTTGTTATGTAGTATTTTACGGTATGCCGGTACATAAAGTATTAAAAAACTTGTTTAAAATCTTACCCATACCGCACATCTGAAATGCGCTCATGATAATGCAGGTGTGGTATAGCATAAAACCTAAAGTTTTATCATTTACCACTAGGTGATTTAATGATATTTAGCTTCAGTAGATTTATTAGGGTCGTTGCCGGTCTTCGATCTCTCTTTATCATCTGTAAATATTTATTTTCTCTTTATCTCTTTTTTGCATTTCTAGATTAGTATGTTCAGTTAAAAAAGGATTGAAAGAATTTGTTGTTTAGAAGAATTTTCATTATAAATAAAATTTTTATTTGTAAGAATTTAATCTTGAAAAAATTTCCTGCTTGTTCTCCTTATCAACATTTGAACTCAAGGAGCGGCCTTGATTCAACTATTTGAAGTGTTTAACCTATAAATTATTTTTAGTCTTCTTCAGGGAGAATACTCTTCAAGAAAAAAAATTGATTCATGTTTTTGATTTGAAATAAAAAGTCTGAAAAGAGCTTGTACAGGAAGTGAATTATAGTCACATTTAAAAGACTGGAAATACCAGTTACGTAATCACTTCCAAGAGCTTCAATTGTACAGGAAGGAATCAAACTTTTATATCATTTTTAGCACGGACAAAATTCTGTTATGACAATTGAAAACTTTTTTTTCCAATTTTTAGTTACTGAAGACTTTAACTGAAACTCTACGCAATTCACCTCAATTCTCATCTCACCATGGTGAAAATGATGTCAACCGAAAAAAGAATAGATACAAGGATATTGTCCCCTGTAAGTTATTATTAGCTATTGTCTTTTTATAGATACATTTACAAAAAAGGGGGGGAGGAAAGGCTTAAACTAGGCCTTAACTGTAACCATTGTTACGTAAACTTTCGTCAAAGTTATGACATCAGGAAATGTCAATTGTTAACTGAATAGTTCTCATTTTGATGTCGTTTTGTTTTTTGTACGAAAGATGACTATACTCGGGTTACAGTATCTCCTATTCCCGGAGTGCCAACGTCTGACTACGTCAACGCCAGTTACATTAAGGTGAATTTGTTAATTTTGTTTAATTATAAGTGTCGGTTCTCAACTTTTAATGTTTACTACAGGGAGCAAGCGGGTCAATGGCGTATATCGCGTCTCAAGGGCCTCTACCATCGACTGTTGACGATTTCTGGCGGATGATATGGGAATGTGAGATTCAAGTGATTATAATGGCGTGTAATGAAGTTGAAAGTGGAAAAGTACAGTTGTTTTTGTACCACTTTTTTTTTACGATGTTAATGTAATTTGTTTATTTATAGCATAAATGTGAAAAGTATTGGGCTGACAGAGGTGAAGAAAAAATATTTGGCAATATTAAAGTGAAATTTGTAAGTTTTGTTATTCAAAAACGCTCGCGCAGAAATCATTCCAAGTCCATTACTGCGAGTGTTTTTGAACACCATAATAAAAAATATTTATCAAATGATATCACTTACCATTTGTTTCTTTGATTCAGGTTAGGATTAAACAAGTGTGTCCCGAGTTTCTTGTAAGAACTATGGTTGCTAATTCTGAAAAAGAAGAGAGAACAATTGTACATTTTCATTATATTTCGTGGCCTGATCATGGTATCCCTACTTCAGTGAAACCGATATTGAAGATGATTAAGTTAATACGTGGCTGTCAACCGAGTGAAACGTTACCGGTGCTTGTTCACTGCAGGTTAAATCGACTTTTCAAAGGACCTAGGCCTATCTTTGTAATGTTGTGTTATTTCTTTTTTTTTTTTTTCAATTTAGCGCTGGCTGTGGAAGGACAGGAACAATTTGTGCCATTGACTATGTTTGGGGTTTACTTCGAACTGGGGTAAGATGTGATGATATATTAGACAATGAGGCGCGAAAAGGGCAGCACATTAGTTTTAAAAAATTTTGTTACGACGTAAAATGACTTTGTAATGTGCTCAAAGTATGACCCAGTTAGTAGCAATTTTTTTCGTGCCTCTTTCAGACTTTATAACTTTTGGTATGTTAAGACACATTTACAATGAAGGGTCAACTACAAAGTCAGGCCCGTTTTTGGAGTCCTCTTTTCATTAAAAATCTAGTATAACTAATTTTTATGCTTAATTCCAATTCCCAGAAATTGAGCGACGACTTCAGCTTATTCCAATTGGTTTCAAGCATGCGCAAACAACGAATCGCAATGGTCCAAACCAAGGTTCCAATATTTTTTCAAGCCTAGTTTATGCAATTAACATCAATTTCCAATTTTTTTCCTACTAGGATCAATATATATTAGTCTATAGAGCCGTTAAAGAATTATTCGAAGAACACTTGCAAGTAATGGACAGTCATCTATACGAAAATGTTGACTTCTCTGGCACGCCATTGATGCTTCTGGAATCTTGTGCATTTATAGATGAAGATGACGATAATAAAAATTCATCTAAAAATCACATCTATGGTAAACAAAAGAAATACGCAAAATAAAC
Organism: Pachymerium ferrugineum; assembly: GCA_034686365.1. Taxonomy (NCBI): domain Eukaryota; kingdom Metazoa; phylum Arthropoda; class Chilopoda; order Geophilomorpha; family Geophilidae; genus Pachymerium; species Pachymerium ferrugineum. The sequence continues at coordinate 129,723 of JAQGAS010000041.1, forward strand.
AATTTTAACATACGTCTAAAAACAGAAAACCCTTCGCCCGACAAAACCGAATCCGAACCATCAATATCCGAAGCAGGAAGCAGTGGCAAAGTGCAGCAGTTGATTTCTACGTGGAACAGCGGCAAAACCGATACTGAAATCGAGTCCCCAGTGTCGGCTGACACGACATCTATTACAACATCTACCGCATCATTAGCCACATCTCCTACTGATCCCGACCTGCAAGAGAAAGCAGTCATTCTTCGCAAACCCAGCATCGCCAAACTGCGCGCTATATTTGAAAAGAACGACGTTACTCCGCTAGAAACCAGCGTCAACAAAGAGGTAGTTCAGCCGCGCAGAACGAAAAGTAAAAAGAAATTGATTGGGGACAAAACAAAAACGCGAAACGAAACTGGAGCGAGGTACCAAGACACAGCGCTGAGAGTTTATTCGGAATTTCGTCACAAAAAAGAGGAAGCAACTGCCAAATGCGAGATTCGAATTATTGAACCAACGCCAGAAGTAGTGAGACGGGAAAAGGTGATACGGAATTCGTTGCGGAGGTCAAGTTCGAGTGTTTGGTACGACGAAGAGGGAAAGAAAAGCGACGAAGAGAAACCGGCATTACCGGTCAAGAGGAGCAAGTCACTCAAAATGTTTAAACAGCCGTCCAAAGTGTCACCTACTGAGGAAATGGGAGTTAATGGTCACGTGATGGAACCCGCGGGAGACTCAAGCTTACCAAAGGGAGTCATTAAGCTTAAGTCAAGTCCGTGGAATCCCAGGAGGTCGCAGAGTATGAAGACGACTACGGAAGAAAAACCGAGCATTAAAGAGAGACAGAAACCCTGGTATTTATTCAGCGACAAAGATCCGGATGTTGTCGCTGGGTTTCATGAGCCGTCCGGTATTCAGTTAGTACAAGTGAAAATAAATTCTGATGATAAGCAGGTTGTGTTTAGTGAAGGCAGCTTTGAAAAAGTGACAGCTAGCAGTAAAGAGAAATTTGACAACATTTCAGAGCAAGCTGAAGGTTTAGATACATGTTGCAGCGACGCAAAAACTCCGGCTTGTAAAATTGGAGCAGATATGGCATCTATCAGTAATGAAAGTTTGGGTTCATCTCGAACTACGTCACCTGTAGAAGGCAAAATATCAAAAAAAGCGTTAGGAATTGAAGGAAAAACTAGAAAATCATCACCTATTGAGGAAAAAACCTCAAGAAAAGCATCACCTATTGAGGAAAAAACCTCAAGAAAAGCATCACCTGTTGACGAAAACAGTAGTTTCATAGTCAAAGCCAAGCAAATCGAGTTCACAATCCACGAACCAGTCGTGAAAACAAAGTGGACGGTACCTAAAGTCGAGAAAATTAAATACCAACCACAGAGGGCGTTCGTAGAAATAGCGGATGTCGACGAACGTCCACCACTACCTGTTAAAATGAACAGTCCAATGAATAGTCCTCGACCTAGACGAGGAAACAGAGAATTATTAAACATTAATGAAGAGAAATTAGTTACCAAAGAAATTATTCCAAAAAAAGACAACTGGGAAGTGGTGGCGCCTCGTAGTGATATCACAGATGATTCAACACCGGCTGAGACTCCGGAAATCGACATTAGAGAAGAAGAAAACAGCTATCAACAGATAATAAAAGACTGTCAAGAGTACTTAATACACAGCGGTTTAAACGAAAATAATGTACAAACTGAATCTGAAACGTGTTCCCGGCACAATGAAGTCACAAATTGCGATTCGATTAAAAAAATTGTTAGTGAAAATGCAGCCAAAGTGTCACCGGTGCCCGAAGAATTCTACTTGGCTGAAGACGTGCAGGAAATAATGCGGGAAATCGAAGCGAGTGGGGCGGAAGTCGAGAGAGAATCATCACCACTGGTCACCCCTAAAAAACATTATGAACAGCTGTGGTTCAGCCACAGTGGGAAAACCAATTCCGGAGATGTTGATGACGACTTACGATCGTATAAAATTGTTCAACAAGTTCTGAATTCTAGGAAAAACTCTGATGATTCTGGTTTGAATTCTCCGCCATACGCAAACATAGACATTAACTGTTCTGGTGATAGACGAGAGAAAGTTGTTGAAAGAGTTATAAAACCTGAAAAGCCGAAGAAACCGAAACCATTACCGCGGAAAATTTTACCTGCCGTCGATGTAGTGGATACGGTTGACTTCTCGTCCGAGGATGATGACAGAGAACCTTGTATTTATTCGGAAGTCTGTAAGGAGAAGCCGAAAAGGTTATTTAACGGATCGAAAGACGATTTGGACTTACTTCCGTCAGCGCCGCCGAGATTGAAGCGGCAGTTTTCTCTGCAACAGCCCAAAGCAGCACCAGTTGTTGATGATGCTTATCAATGGCGCCACACATTGCCAAGTATTTTTTATTTTAAACAAATTTTTATGAAAATATAAACTTGTTATTTTTATAGGCCGATTACCAGGAGATTTGAAAAAAGTGAAATTAAAAAATGAGGTGAGGAATTGCGACATCTAGTGGTAGAAAAGTTAAATATTTATATTTTGGTACGGGCTTTAAAAAGAAAAAATAAATCTTAAAAACCTGGTACGGGGTTATACCCTGGCGGGAAACTGTTATTTTTAGAACGTTTTTGAAAGGGAATGAGGTTAAAAAACTAGAAGTAAGAGTTCTATGTCTGTGTTTATATTTAGGCCTTAGGTTTATCACGTTTTTGTACCTTTGGAAACCTGAATATCTGGTTTTATCTGGTGTGTTTGACCAAGTGACAGATAATTCCATTCCCTGCAGATAAAGTTTTTATAGTAAGACTCGAGTTTCATAAAAACAGGAATTAAGGGTTTTTCATTTCCTGAAGGATTATGACAACCTTCCAGGAAATTGTAAGTGGAGAATTTTGTATTTTAGGTGTGGAAATTTTAGTTGTGGTTATTTTTATAAGTGTAAAATGTCGGTGAGCGAATGTGAGAGTGATTTTAGTGTAGGTTGAAAATTTCATATTTTAGGTTTACCTATATATAATATAGTGTATAATATATAACTATAGTGTACAGATTTTTTTTTAACCAAGAGTGACTAAATTGTTAGAATTTTAAGTGAGTCAACACTGAGCAACTATGTGATATTGTAAACACGTTTGACTTGCGTCTTTACTAAAGGATTTACAATGAATTCTTTGAACTTAAATGTTTACGAGCCGACAAAACAGACGAAAAATTACCAAAGACACCAAAAATGTAAACTTCTTTTTTTTGTTTAGTGGGGTGAAGAGTGGCATAGTGATGATGACTGTACACCACCAGTACCAGAAAAGACTAGAGAAGCTTACATGTTACCAAATGGTATAATGTCATATTTTAACATTTTCCCCCCCCCTAGATCTAATCTGTATTTCAGATGATTCAAAAGAAAAAGTAAAAAGAAGCGAGTCAACTGAGTCAGAAAAAAATTCCGGGATAAGATCCTTAACGAAATTTGGAATTTTATCAAAGGTGATTAATAAAATTTCCATTATTTATATTCCGACTTTAATTTTTTTTTTGTTGATAGTTGGGCATTAAAGTAGAAACAAGAAATACAGATGACAATTGCAAAAGTAAACAAACAAACACCAATGGATTTTCTGAATATGGTACTTACTCAAACTAATTATGTACATACAGCTTAGATCAGCAAGATTTTTTTAATAGGTCAGAGGACATAAATATCGTTACAATTTGTCTCTGCATTACTGTAAACATAATGTTGTACCCAGACCCATTGAAAAATGTCTAAAGTTTTGTTATCCTATGCTTGCCCTCCACTGCTAAAGTTAAACAGTACCGGTCAAACTATATTTGTTTCTATCTTGTAAGAGTTATTTTATTATTTATCTGTTTTATTAAAATTTTAATATAAAATTTTCTAGCTTACCCTCATCGCCTGAATAAAAAGCCTCAAGGTCCTCGACAACCACCGGTGGAGTGGACAGCGCCGACTAAAACAGATGTGCCATCTTAAAAACGACTACTTTCTGTGGCCTCAATTTTTAGTGTATATAGAAAAATATATGTAAACTTACTAGAAATTTGGCATGTTTATTTATTGTATTATAATTTGTGGAAAAAATTGTACAATTAGATGTTTAGTCTTTCCTATAAAAGTTTTTAAGTTTCATTTTTTTTTTACTGAATTTTCAACTAATAGAAAAATATTTCTATAAGAATTTCTATCAAATATGTGTTTTAAAAAACACTAAAGTTTTATATTCAAATTTATAATAATTGGATA